>CM043717.1:213089-419791 GCA_023969325.1 Oryzias curvinotus
CGCTCCACCGTGAACCAAAAGATAATAGATCAATGGAGAATCAATCTCTCCTAGAGTTCTGTCTGAGGTTCCAGAATCAAAGACACATGAACGTTTCCGTGAAGAACTGGGACACTGACCTCTTCTCCTTCTCCCACTTTGTCACAAACACCCTGAGTGGGACTCTCTCCTTCTCCATGTTTGCACACAGGCTTGTAGAGGATTTGTACTTTTTTAGGAAGGTTGGAGTGGGTCAAGGTTATCTTGGACGTCAGCCTCTGCAGTGATTATAAATCCATATGGGGGTGTTAAAAAAAACGGAAGGAACAGCAGCAGAAACAAACAACTTACCGCATAAGCCTTTTCAATCAGCTCAACCACATTTCGCGAGTCTTCTGACAGAACTCCAACTTCTGACTTTGGAATCAGTTTGGAGAGCTCCTGGAAAAACAAGAAATGAAGAATCCGTCTGATCAAATGTAGAACTGATCAACAGGAAAGACATGAAGCAACAAAGTCAGAAGTTGGTGTGACCTACTTTGTACACAGTCTCCACGTTCTGTGTTACTGCAAAGATTGGCTGGATGTTGTTCTTTTCCAGCTGCCTGGCTAGCTGTCCCACAGAGGGATAGTCCTGAAAACATCCAACATGAAGGTCAACCTCATCTCTAGATGGTTACTCAGCTCTTGAAGAAGTAGAAGTGATGGGAAAGGGAGGGACAACGTCCTGTCCCCCCCCCGTTTGTCCTGGTCCACCAAAGCCTTTCTAGCTCACAGACGGAGCGAACTCCTGAGCCGTGTCAGGAGGTGCTGCTTTCCCATCACTGTGTGCATACAGCTGCATCCTCACTGCTTTCACAAACCTGTCCTTTGATTTTCTTCAGAGGGGAACATGAACACCACAGATCTGGAAAGAATGGGTCCAAACAATTGACACGCACCATGTCGTTGCTCTTGCTGTACAGGTTGTTGTGCATGTAGCAGCGCTCATCGTTGGGCTCCAAAATACCAGCTAACTTTCCATCTCCAGCCATGTGGAAGCCAGCATCCGTGGCCAGAACAATTAAGCGTGTGCTGCTGTTCCTCCAGCCTATGACATCCTGAAAAGATCAAAAGGAACCTCAGATTGTTGATGAAACTCTACGACCTTTAGTCGGATCACCCAAAAAAAGCTCATGTTGTCACAGGAGATCCTTCAAAATAGATGTTTGATTGGGAACACTCTAAACTCGATGTTGAGATTTCCTAGTGAAGTTTTAGTCACGTGCGCTTGTAGGGGTTGATTGGTATGGGTCCTGAGGGTTTTTGGTTTGTCTGAACTATGGAGGGTCATAGAGAGGAGGGGCTGCATTTCAACAGGAGTGCAGGTGTGTCTCGTAATTCCCTTAAATGGCCACCTCCAAGCAATGTTGAAAATGGAATGTACCATGTGCATGTTGCAAGCGTATTGTGAAGTACAGTATTCGTAAGGATAATGGAAGTTGCACGCGTACGGGTGATGCTGTACAGTGTCCTTACACCACACTCTAGTCATTTATAAAGTGTGAGTACTGGCTCCCTACTGTCTGAGCATGTATGACACGCCTGCATCTCACTCGCTACAGCCTTACATGTTGTACAAGTGTTCACTGCAACCTGTCACCAGTAGCATGCCTGTAGATGGGCTCACCGAGTGGTCTACGACCTTCATATTTCATGTGGGATCCTTGTGTGCCCTGTTTTGTTTGCCCTTTATTTTGGCAAAGCTGTGTCCTCCTGTAACGTCAGTTTGGCCACCAGTGTTGATATCGTTGAACTCCCAGCAGAGGCTCTGACACCAATCTCTACCATTGCTCTGGGTTAGCCCCCAGTTTTGGGGGCTTTTCTGGGTGCTGATGTCATTTGAGCTAACATATCTAATGTCAGTGTAGAGCACCAGCGGTTTTTGGATTTGCTGGAGATGCTACAAGGGTGTTCCTCCTGACAACTCATCAGTTTACAGAAGGAATTCAAGGAGCAACCTCTTTATTGAGGTCCTCGGGTGAAAGGAGTGCTTACCCCGCACACAGCAGCCTGCATCATGGCATCCAGACTCCCCTCAGGAGAGTCCAGGTTCCCAGAGATTTTCTGCCCAGAAACGTCTGCCTTGAACTGTTCCTGGCTCTTTGTCAGACTGAGTACGTGTCTGTAGCCAAAGGCAGCCTGACACTCCTCATATTTATTCTCACAGGGCCTCTGCAGTTTCTCCTTGTTGGTGTTGGTGAAAGGAAGGACCGTCTTATCCACGAAGGCACCAAACCCTGAAATTGAAGGACACAAGATTAATCTTAAAGTGGATGTAACTCAATAAAAAAGACCTTTAAAGGAATTAAGGATCTTCTACTGTCATGCCACCAAAGGGATGAAACGAAATTTGTAAATGGTGAATGGCGTGTTTTTGTATAGCCTTTCTACTTTCCTCCAAAGCACTTTACAGTCACAGACCCCTTTACCCAGTCACAGACACATTCACACACTGATGGCGGCTCCGCTGCCGAACACTGGCGCCAACCTTCCACCAGAGGCAAGGTGGGTTTAGCGTCTCTCCCAAAGACAGGGTTAGGGTTAGGGTTAGGGTTAGGGATGCAAGGCGGGAATCAAACCTGCAATCTTAAGATCTTACCACCCTACCACAAACAAAATGTTTGACTCTGGTCCCAGACCAGCGTTTACAGTGTGAGTATGATAGGAAAATAAAAGACGTATCAATGTGATACACAAGCATAACATGAACTTATCATGATTCCTATGGAGTACTGCACAGTTCCTATGATTATTGCACAGATTTAGCACAGAAAGAGAATGTATAAACAGTTTCCTTCTAAGACATATCTACTTGTCCTCTGTCAGGAAACGAGTTCTACTTCTGTCCTGCTTCTTCTTTTTGGATGTTCTTGTAAAAGATGACAGTGGAAATGCCTTAATTGCGTCATTTGGTATTTATGTCTTGAAGTTGAGTCATGAAATATGGACTTAAAATCTTCTTCCTTGAAATGTTTCACCGCTCATCCAAGTAGCTCTGCAGTCTGAGGTTCTGGGTTCAAGTCCCACATTCCTGTATCCGGATGTCTCATTAACGGGAACAAATAAGAGAAACTAATGAAATGCGTCCTCTCTTGTAATCCTGTCTGTTCCCATCACAGGGTCTTTAGGTGTGGTAGTGCTGGAGCTTTGGTCTTTGGGACTAAAGAAAGGGCAGCATGGTAAAGAGGGGACAAATTAGGTCTGACGTCTCCTCCTCTGTTGAGGGAAGGGTTCTTGATAGGTACCCTCTTTACTGTCTCTCAAGAACCTTCATATTTTGGTCTTCAACAAAAGTCCTTTGTCTTTTTCATGTGTATAAACAGCAGAAACTGGTCCCTGATGTTTCTCCTGGGTTGGTACATATTTTTTTGTTTAATGGCTGTTGGGTTTCTCCAATCCTAAGTATTTACTGCACTACTCCGTAGTGTAATGGTTGGTCTGACATGGGTTTGGTTTCTATGAGACACTGGCTATGTACAGGATGACAATGTTCTGGTTTCTGCCAGGAGCCTTCCTCTGTATTCTGATGTGAGATGATGCCTTGTTGAAGGACTGTCTGGGATACCCACAGATTTCCAGAGCCAACTTGAGATGAGCCTCTTCTTTCTATCTTCTGTTGAGGGGGGGATCGGTTTTGCCTCGTGGTTCAGGGTTTTGATTCCTTTCAGTCTGTGTCAGAGTGGGTTGTGGGAGTCAAACAAAAGGCTTTATCTGCATGTGTGGGTTTCCTGTAGATTTCTATGTGCCGATCCGCCTTCTTTTCCTCTGTACTACAACTCCTGACTGAATAAATAAAAAGCAGCAGAGCAGGTCAGACAGTGGTCTTCTTACCGATTTGAGCATCTCGTGTGATTTTTCTCAGTGCTTCAAAAAGGTTTTTTCCTAACCCTTTCACATTTTCCAGATCGTCTTTCATGGAGTAAGAAAGGTCCATCAGGTAGTAGAGATCCACTGGATAACCTTCAGCTCTCTTGAAGGAAACCTGGAATGTTTGTGGAAGTCCTGGAAGCACAGAGAACCAAAAAGGATCAGAACCTGGTGCACTGTATCACACCCATCTAGACGTAGAACCAGAACCCTGAACAGAGCCGATCAGCCACGGACAGAAGGTTCCCTCTGTCCTCAATAAGGGCTTTTTGCACAAGCTGATTGAATTTCATTCCACACTGAAACATATCCATCAGTGCTAAGATTCTAGTGCTGTACAGAAACCCAACAGAGGTTCTTCAGTGTTCACCGACTCCACTAACCGGGTCGCAGCTTCAGGCTGATCTTCTGTGGACTCAGCTGGACAGGTTCTCCCCGCTCAGTTGAAGGAGACAGGGGCACTTTCTCAAGGACGGCCATGCTGTTCCCTGGAGTGATGATGTCCTTCTCCATGCAGCCTTTTTCTTTCAGCTGCGCTTTGGTGTCACAGCGGATGCTCTCCTGCTTCCCTCCAGCGCTGAAGTTCTACATGAAAGAGGCAAAGACGGAGAGAGTTCTGATCCAGAATGGAGGCGGAGCTTTCAGGCTCCTCTTTGGAGGAACCAACTCCCTCCATCAGTGGGGATCAGACACCTGAGTGCAGGTGAACATGTGGTGTTCAGAGGTGTTTGTCTCTGCAGAGGATGAACGTCTCACCAGCTGCTGGCACCACGCGCAGTACGGTCCAGCTGTGATGCAGTCATCACACGAGTTCACCACCGACTTCAAGCAGACCTCCTTCTGCTGACACAACCCTGCAGAGACCAGACCAGATCAGGAGGATCAGGATCAGCTCCTGCTGTTCTCCTCTGAACTCCTCCATCAGAGGTCATCACACCAGCGTTCTTCTCCTTATCCTGTCAAGCTTTCAGCTCCTTGGTGTGGTGAAACTTACCGTTTCCGGCCCACAGCAGGAGCAGCAGGAGCGCCAAACTCTGATCCATGACCTGCTGGCAGAAAGCAGACCGGTGTCTAAATCAGGATCAGCTTAAAGGGAATGAAAAACCAGACTGTACATTTGTAAAATTAGAGCAGTTTTAAACTCAAAAGTAAATATTGTGAACTTGAAAGAAATATTTTCAACTTGAACAAATAAAACTATAAACCTAAAACTGTTACCGAATGAAAAATAATGTTGATTTGTAACAGATGCTCTTTCAACTGTTTCCATCTTCACTTCTTCAATTTTGCTTTTTCTCAAGGAGCAGCTTGGAGGGGCTCCTCCAAAACAATCAGAAATGGACAAATTTTTCAAAGCGCTGGATGAGGATGGTGACGGTGTCGTTGATTTCAACGAGTATGTGGTCCTGTGCGCAAGCTTGGCTATGATGCTGGCCCCATAGAGGAAAGAACCGTCTCTTTGTCCTGGTTTAATTCATTTAACATGAGTGTTAAAAAAAAAAAGGTAACAACCATGCACTACTGATGAAACTTGCTTTTTTTGGCTGCACGGTGGCGCAGCGGTTAGCGCTCTTGCCTCACAGCAAGAAGGCCCCTGGTTCAAGTCCCGGCTAGGGGACATGAAAAACAACATCAATGGGGGACCTTTCTGTGTGGAGTTTGCATGTTCTCCCCGTGTATGCGTGGGTTTTCTCCGGGGTCTCCGGCTTCCTCCCATCATCCAAAAACATGCTTCATAGGTTAATTGGCAACTCTAAATTGTCCATAGGTGTGAGTGTGAGAGTGAATGGGTGTGTGATTGAGGACATTCTACCCTGCGACAGACTGGCGACCTGTCCAGGGCATCCCCTGCCTTTGCCCAAAAGTAGCCGGGATAGGCTCCAGCAGCCCTGTGACCCCGAAAGGGACAAACGGTACAGAAAATGAATGAATGACTTCTTCAATTTACAGTTTCAATTCAGAGTATTTGCTTTCAGAGTAGATCATGATCACATGGGGGGGGGGGCACCGGGACATGATTGGCATGTCAGATCCATGATTGGTCGTGGTTTTGCTGATGTCCTTTCTTCTCAGCATCTGTTGTTGCGTCATCCCTGCTCGGACGTGGCGTGCAGCCATGCGAACGCTCTCCCAAAGTTTAGTGCCCCGCTTGAAGCTGATCCTGATTTGACCCCCCCATTCCTCGTTCACGTCTGTGTTCTGTAGGGCAGCAGAATTCGGATCAGCTGAATCCCTGCTGGCTTCTCTGCTGAGCATGTTAAGGTTCATGTGGAAGTGCAGCACGGATCTCCTGTCAGCTCAGTTCAGAGAACCGTTTTCCGTGCACGAAGGCGTCAGCATGAAGACGCACGAGAACTTCAGGTTGTCACTAAATAAACCAAAAGAGGGCTGGAGAGAATAGCAACGAGGATTCCTCCTCTGTGCTTCATCGTAATCAGACTAAGTTGAAATCTTGACAACATCATAAAGATGCTGCTCCTACACACTCACCATCTCTGTCTTTTGGAGGGGGGGGGCATTTTTTTCTGTAAAAGTCATAGTCAGAGCAGAAGTGAGAAACCCTGAAGCCTTCAGACAGGCTGCTTGGGGCTTTGGGATGCTGAAGGCTGTTTTCTTCCTCACTGCAGCTCTTCCTCGTTCATTTCTGCATCATGATGAGTCACTAACTCTGGTTCATTACCTAACCTGCATCTTCTGACAGCCGTTCCACTGACTTTGACGGAAACACAAAAGACAGTTTCTGTTGTGGAGATGACTGTGAGTGTGAGTTGGGCAATGGGGGGTGGGGCTCACATCCTGCACTATTGATGCACCATAAAAGGAAGAAGTGAAAAAGTCAGTTTCTGCTTTTTGAGTTTGGATGAGCTTCTATGTCAGCTCCAAGTCTTTCTTTAGCTCCATGTCTGTCAAGCTTCCTTAAAATACCCCCCCCCCCCGTCTTCAGTTGAGAAAAGCCCCCCACCCCCATCAGCAGCGGTTTACATGCAGGATGAGGCTGACACACATGCAGAAACGGCAGCAGCAGACGGCTGCACAAACCCACCCTGCCGCAAGCTGCTGAACTTGACAGCAGCGTGCACGCACGTGCACGTCACAGAACGTTATATACTTATATAGAGCTCTTCTGTCCTGCTTTAAGTCCTAGTGGTCTTTTAATTATGAATATGTAGTTTTTAGTCAAAATCTAGAAACGTGTGGTTTTCTAGGACATAGTTTCTGCAGAGCGGCAGGAGTTTAGTAGGATTTCAACTCTGAGTTGTGGGCGGAGCTTTAGGCATGGAGTAAGCCTTCCTTGACTTCCTGTGATCCATTTGTTTACACTCTCTCCTACTGACGTCCAGCCGTCACATCCTAACATTAGCGGTGCAACAAAAACAGCAGCAGTATCAGATCCATCCATCCGTCCAGTTCTGATCCAGATTCCAGGAAAACAAAGACGTTCATGGATCTGTTTGTGGATGCACCAGATTAGAAGGCCCATTAAGCAAAACAAAACAGTTGGATGATGTGCTATGACTACACTACCCAGAATGCCGAGAGGCCATGAAGCAGGTGATTGGTCAGAGAAAGTTTCTAGTGAACTCTGTTGTTCTTCATGTTCTCCTCTTTCATCTGCAATAATAAGCCTTTTCAGAAAGCAACGCAACACATCATAGAACTTTATTGACAATATCCCTAAACATTGTTCAGTTGTAACACATAAAATACAAAACAATACTCTGAGTTTTTCACTTAATTACATTGAAGTGCTGTACGAATCAATCCACCCGGCTCCTGACTACAAAACCCACCCAACAGTCCATCAAGCGGTGCAGCTTTATGGTGTACCAAAGTCATTTTGTGGCATTTCCAAACATCTGTTGGAAGGATAGTCAACCTGAACCAGACTCTATACCTGAATGTGGGGATACATCCACCCCTCTGTGCATGGCTGAAGGGAGAGATGTTGATGCTAGCATTAAAGGTGATCTTTATCTTCCCATACTGGTGAATGTTACAGCAGATACCAAGACTCAACTTCAGGACGTCATCGTCTGCATAAATGAGAACCCTCACTAGCTCACAATGTGCCTCATTGATGAAATGTAAGTTTAAAATACGCTTTGGAAATTCCATCCTCAAGTTTTTTCCGTTTTTTAAATCCTTTTTAACCACTGAAGCTGTTTGGTAACAGGAAATGTGTTTGTGGTTAAGCTGTCTGGCTATCCATGTCATTGTTTATGGCATACATACAGTCAAACAGCCTAAACATGGCAGTAGAGCTTTTGCTGAATACCTTTTGCACTTCCTTTGTGCAAGTGTGTGTCGGTGTGCAAAGGCAGTTTGCTGTGTTTGTGTTGTTCGTAGCAGCTTCATACAGTGAGGTGTGCTGTTTGCTTTTGGACCACATAGACACACCCCTCTGTTCTGGTCGTTTCATCTGATTGGATGTAAACCAATCCGAGAACAAATCTGCACCCAGCTGTGGAAACGTCATTCCTGGTCTTACCTACACCTCAAAGAGACAGGAACACATCTGAACCTGTACAGTCTCAGTCCTCTGCTTTGGCCTTCTGTTCCTTAATGACCATTAAAGAGGTGCCAGACCCCGTCTGACATGCTGTTAGCTGAATACTCCCCTGAGCTTCTTTAAACCTCTCAGAGCCGCCATCTCTGGATGACAGACAGCTGCTTCCTCTCTCTGAACTTCCTCCTGTTTGATAGGAAGACGCTCTTTCACTTTCCTGCTGTTTGCCGTCTAAGAGCTCTACAGAAGTCCAAGTGGTGTTGGAAATGTCTCTGGCGATTCTCTAGAGTAAAAGCTTCTCCACATTTCTCATGTATGTCGAATGTTTTTCCTTTTTCAATTTGGAGTAATGAGGGGCTCTCATTCTGAAGCCAAGTTCTCCCCCAAACCCTAAAGTGTTCCCCATGTTAACCCCCCCAGTACAAACATTTTGTCTGATCTGAACAAGAATCAACTCATTTCATCAATCTTTCTGTGAGGATAACAGATTAAGGAGCACATTTCTGAAGGCTGCTGGATGTTAACACGACTTTGGTCTCAATCATGAACAGAAATGGTTCCTTCCTCGCCGTCATCTCCGCTCATCAGTTTCCTGGTTCTTGTTCTTCCTGAAACCATGAACTAACAAAGCTCCATTTTTGGAGTCAAAACTTTCACTTGTCTTCGTCAGCTTGTAGAACAACCTTCTTTAAATTTAAAGTACTGGCATTTGGAGAGACGTGTAAACTTTAATGTCTCCCAGAAAACTTTCTGATAGAATGAGTCCAGCATCAGTTCTCATGAAGAATCTACAGTAACTGCTGACGGAAGGAAACATGAAGAAACCCGGACATTAAGACTGCATTGGCAAACTCAGATCATTGTTCTCTGCTGCACCATAAAGAACAAGAAGTTCAACAGGAACTGGAGCGGCTCAAACAGGAAGATGAATTCTGACAGCTGCAGACATTTTCAAAGAAACAAACTTCATGCCAAGTTCCTCTTCAGACGTGTGGGGCAGCTTCTTCATGTTTTAAGGAGGACAGCAGAAGTGAAGATTTTAAGGAAATTAGAGACTCACCAGAAAGAGGCAGATGTCGCTCTGACTGCTGACTGTCTGTCTGGCTCTTGCTCCGATCTCCGATCTCTGTCTGATGGGTGAGGCTCCGCCCTCTGCCCACCACCCTCCGCCCTCACACCCAGAGGGCTAATTTTATCAGCACTGTGTGGCAGATCATTTCAGATGAGCCTGGACATCTGATGTGGAAATTCAGGTCATTTATATTTATTTCATTCAAAAATCTTCAGTTCACCACTGAGGTGATGTGAAAGATCCACAGGAAGAACCCTAGAAGACATCAAAGTTCCACTCTGATCATCTTCTGATCTGTTTATAAAGTGTTTCCAGTGGTCTTTTAATGCTGATTATGCTGTTTTTAGCCGGAAAAACAACAACCTCGTCCCCTAGAACATAGTTTCTGCAGAGCGGCAAGAGTTCATTAGAAATATGTGTTAAGTTGTGGGCGGGGCTGTTGGCGTGGAGAAAGCCCGCCCTCATCATGCCTTTGTTTACACTCTCTCCTGTTAGCTTACAGCTCTCACACCCTAACATTAGTGGTGCATCAAAAATGGCAGCAGTATCAGATCCATCCATCCGTCCAGTTCTGATCCAGATTCCAGCTCAGACCAGGAAAACAAAGACGTTCATGGATGTGTTGGTCTGCAGGTGATGATCAGAATGGAGCTTGTGGCTGGCCCGCTGTAGCTCGTATGTAACAGCTACAAGCTTTTTCTGCTCCTAAGTCACAATAATTTGAATAAAGAAATACTCAGAAATGCTACAAGATCATGTTAAAGACACAAAAAACACACAATTTGCGAGAGGGTCTTTAAAATATGCAAATATGTTTGTTGTAGTACTTCATAGCAGTCATACCACCCTGAACACGCCCGATCTCGGCCCCTAAGCAGGGTAAGGGTTGGTTAGTACTAGGATGGGAGACTGCCCGGGATTGGATCATGACCCCTGCAACTCCTCGTCCTTCTTCCTGACACTGGGGGATTTGTTTGTCTCTGTTTGAGGGAATACCAGGTGCTGTAAAAACCTCTGCTGCCTTGCGGCTATATTCCTCCATGGAAAAAGGCTTCAGGAGTTATCCTCGAGGAAAATACTGGAGTCGGAATCCCTAAGGCAGTTTCGACGCTGCTTGCAGCTTTGCTCCGGCAAAGATGGCCCCAATGCCAAACTGTAGCAACCTTGCGGTTCCCTTGGATCCATCAGCAACGTGGAGAGGGGGGACCCGCTACGTGGGCAATAGCCTGTCCTCCATACTGGCTAGTATCCGGCCACTCTCACAACCCTTGAGAGGACACTCAAGCCTTGCTAGCGCTACTAGCCCGGCCGACACAAACCAAGACGAGAGCTAGGATATGTCATCCATGGTCAACATGACCCACGAAGGCCAAAAAAAACAAGTACTTCATGAATATATGACATATGACATGGATGTGCATCTGCTGAGATGGTTGAGATTCTGGAAGAGACGCACACAGACAAGAACTCTGGAACATCTGTTTTATAGGAGGCCGCTGTGTCAAGCATGAGTCATCCTGCTAGTGTGGCTGCCAGCCATGGGAGAAGAGAGAAAGGGAGGCGCCAGAAAGAGCCTTTTAAACCCTCCTCAATCAGGTGCTTCTGGGGCAGGCTGGGCAATCTGGAGCTGGAATAAAGAAACTGAAAAGACAAGAAAATGGTCACATAACATCCCCTCCCATAAGCATGTTGGTCGCCAACATGCACAACATGCCTATCAAAATAAGGCTTAAGTAGATTCACATGGCACTGAAGTTCTTTTCTTTTTCGGTCAGGAGTCCGAATCAAGTAATCAGTATCACTGATTTTGTGCACAACTGTGAAAGGCCCACTATACTGGGATTGCAAGGTGGACCCTGGGAGTGGTAAGAGAACCAACACCTTATCCCCTGGGGAAAACACCCTGTACTGACTGTGTTTATCATACCTCAGTTTCATTTTTTCTTGAGCCTTCTCTAAGTTCTTTCTGGCAAGTTCACATGCCCTCAGAAGTTTAGACCTGAAACTACAGACATATTGCATTAAATCCGTCTTGCAAGTGGGCTCCTCCAACGCCCTCTCTTTCAACAGCTTCAAAAGGCCCCGCACTGTATGTCCAAACACTAACTCAGCCGGACTGAAACCCAAAGACTCCTGAGTTACTTCCTTAGCTGCAAAAAGTAGCAATGGGCCCCCATCATCCCATTCCTTCCCAAACTCCTGACAATAAACCCTCAACATGGTCTTTAATGTTTAATGAAAACGCTCTAAGGTCCCTTTGGACTCGGAATGATAGGCTGAGGATGTGCAGTGCTTGATAGAAAACTGCTGCAACACCTGAGAAAAAACCCTGGACATAATGTTTGTCCCCTGGTCTGTTTGAGTCACACGTGGGAGTCCAAACAGTGTAAAGAACTTGGTTCAGTGTTAGGTTAGCCTTAGGTTGACTAAGGCTAACCTAACACTGAACCTTGGATAAGTGTGTGTTTGGACAAGCTACGGTCACCTATTTGGGAAAAGTGGTTGGTTGTGGACGTGTCTGTCCAGTCGAAGCGAAGATTGAGGCCATTGTGAACTTCTGCATTCCTAGCACAAGACGTGACCTCAGGCGTTTTCTCGGCATGGCCAGTTATTATAGGGGTTTCTGTAAAAACGTTGCTATTGTGGCTGCCTGGCTAACCAAATTGCTCAGCCCAAAGGTTTCCTTTGAGTGGTCTGAAACTTGTCAGGTGGCCTTTAAAAGCAAAGCATCAGTGACCTCTAAGGTCCTGACTTGCCTACCCCTGACAGGGAAAAAATTCCCACCCAAGATAACCTCAAAAATAAAAAAGGCAAAATAATTAATGAGTGAACCGATGGCAGATGAGCAAGTCAAACCTGCTGGAACACTCCCTATTCTAACCAGGGAACCCAAACTAAACACCCCAAACAGATGCAGAAAAAAAAACGGCGGCCAATCTCACACCAAATCCCACAATAACCAACAAGGCATCACAAACCTCACACCTGGGACAAGAGGATCCCGGACAAGCCCCCATATGTTACATCCAGGCTCAGTGGGTGCAACATAAAAGACACAACCAAGGGCTTACGGTACAATACAACCAGGTTTATTCCCACTCATGTGGAAATACTAACAACAAATATCTGGGGAGGAAAAAAAACTGCTGTGTCAAGCACGAGTCATCCTGCTGGTATGGCTGCCAGCCATGGGAGAAGAGGGGAAAGGGAGGAGCCAAAAAGGGCCTTTTAACCCTTGTGCTGTCTTAGATGACCCCGCCCTTACTTTGACGTGTTCTCCCTACCATGACAAAGGTGGATAAAGGTGGAAACATTTCATGTAATTCATTGAACCAGTGAAGATCACAAATCATTGAAAAAAAAGGTTCAGAGCTCTGTCTAGTGGGTCTAGATGACCCAACTTCCAACGGTAAAGTGCCTAGGATAGAACAAGGGTTACACCCTCCTCAATCAGGTGCTTCTGGGGCAGGCTGGGAAACCTGGAGCTGGAATAAAGAAACTGAAAAGACAAGAAAATGGTCACATAACAAACAATTGAGATAAATCGCTTACAGTTTTTTTGCAAACTTTTTAACCACCAAAGATGTTGTGGTAACATTCACGTCTCACTGCAGCTTCAACAGCGGAATCTGCATTACTGGGTGAGAATGAGGGGCAGATGGAGGCGAGGTCTACAAAAAAAGAAAAACCCACAAGTCCAGAGTCTTTGGCAGTAGAACTGGCAGCATGGCTGGGGGTGGGGTCAACCATGTTTACTTTACTGCCAGCTTCATCAGAGGAGGTTCACTGTCTCAAAGACAGAGAAGGTTTCTTGGTTGGACTGGAGAGCAAACTGATGGTATCCAGTTTGGTTCCATCATTACTAGTGAATTCCTTCAAATAAACTGGATGTTCTGAATAGAACATCTCATTTCAGTGGTAAGAACATCACAGCAGACCCTCTAGAAGACTGAACACCAACAGAAAACGTATCATGGGGCTACTTGTAAAGTGGGGGTGCAGCGGCTGACTTGGGAACAGAGCCTCTAGGTTTCAAGAACTAAACCCAGTATTCATTTCAATGGTAGATCTGGAACAAAGAGGATCACTTCTTCTTGACTAACCACCTTTGAACTGTTCTACAGTCATCTGACATTACAGAACCTTCTGAACTCCACCCACTCTGGAACCAATGACTCACTGCATACTCAGTGTTTCAAAAGGCTGCTGCAAACAAAAATCAGTTTCTTCAAAGTCCTCCTCTGTTGATCGCTGAGCAAAGAGAGTCTGCTAGTCTTCAGAGAAAAAACAGAGACTGAGACACATGCACCGCTTTATTCCAGGCTGCTCATTATGTGCCTTTAGCTAGCATCACAGTCCATCTTCAGCCAGAACACAGACAGTAAGTCCAGGATCACAGGACACTCAAAGATGTACATGTTGCAAAAAGACACATTCTGTACAGGAGACACAGCACGGAGGAGATGGATTAACCAGGTCAACAGCCAATCAGGACGGAGAACATAATGGAAAAAAACTGAGACCCCCAAAAATGAACTGTGTTAAGGCAGTATGGCCTCTTTTCATTGGTTTACCATGAACTAATTAATGAAAGGAGAAGGGCTCCTGGGCGGTCGACTTCATTGTAGATCTCTATTCATGTTGTTTGCAGTTTGGTTGATGTGGTATCGGTGTCCAAGCATGGATTGGAGCAAACTCAGCAGACAAACCAGCCTCTAAGCCATTTTCACATCAAACAGAAACAGGTGTGTTCTGGGAAGAACGTCCCAGCCACTGTTTGAGTCCAGAACTGTGGGCTTCAAAGACTTGTCCCATCTAGGTTTGTCCACAGGTTTCTGGGTAGCCCCACCTGAGACTCCCCATGTAGGGCTCAAATGAGATGAGCATGTGTGTGAGGGATGACAGGAGCTGGACAGCAGGAGCAAACACGAAGCTTTGGACAGACTCGTTCATGAAGCGCAGAGGCAGCAGGTCCACCTGAGCAGGAGCTGCTCATTCTCCAGAGAACATGGGGTTCCTCACTGTGGTGGTGGGTGGCAGGTACAGGCTGTCCCCCTACAGAGCAGAGCTCAGTCAGACCACAAGGACAACAACCTGAGCTTCAGCTTAAGGCTTCCTTTAGAGGAGAACGTTTTGGCCTGCTCTTCGAAGACAGTTTTCCCAAACCGTTGGAAAACAGGATCACGGCGTGTTGGAGACAGAGGCCGGTCACAGGACCTCTCAAAGACACGTTAACTTCTCAGCCTTTAGCGTCCATTGAGAAGACGCTGCATTACAGTTCTCTCTATATGTTTGTGTACAAACCTCTTTGATGGTTTGTCAGATGGTTGAGAGTCCAACTCCTGGAAAACAGAAAGCTGCAAACATGTATGTAGAATATCTCACCTCGGACCACACTGAATTCTTCTGCCGTTCTTCTTCAAACTTCTTGCACTGTTTTGCATCTATTTTGTCCTGGACACACTTGAAGAGCATGAGCATCAGGATGCCGCCGAGAACCACGGCTGCAACTGAGGCCCCGATGGTGACAGAAACATTGGGGGGCTCCGGACAGTCTGTCACAGGATAAATGGGACACGGTCACTGCTAGTATTGTCTTAAAATTGAGTCACAGCATCTGGACTTCGTGTCTTCTCTTCTTGCAACATTTCCCCACTCCTCCAAGTCATCAGTCTGATTGGATGAGAGGGAAAATGGTGCTTTTGGTGTTTCTAACATGTTTTTGTAGCATTTTCTCAAGATGAAAAGACATTGACAAAGAAAATTGGGCTAAAAATTGCATTTTTGAGTATTTCTTCATTCAAATCATTGGGAGTCAGGAGCCGATGAGCAGATGCATTCGGTGGACCACAAGCCTTTATAAGCTGCTGAGATTTTTTTTCTCTTTGACAGCACCCCAGGGAAGCAGAATTAACTACTGTGATTACACATAAGTGGGACGTCCAAACGTCTAAAGACCACACCAGGTCTAAAGAGGTCCAGAGGGAAAGACAAAAAGTCCTGATTCAAGGCGACGTCACCTGGATGAACAAGATTCTTCATCGCTGTATTCCTGGTAGTTTATGTCACTGTGTTTTTTTCTGGTTTATGTGTTCAGCCCAGGTAAGTGTGTTTCTCTGCCTTATGTTAGCTGTCACACCTGAATTTCAGTCTAAGGGATTGATGGTGGTCTGTTGGATCTTTTTTCCCCTTTGATCTCTTTTCCTCAGTTTTGGTCTACAAATATACATCTGATTTTTAGTTTTAGTTTTATAAATAGTTCCGGTTTCTACTAACTTTGAAGTTACTGCCCGCCTCTTTGCTCCTGCTGCTAGTCAGTGATGTCGTTTGGTTGCTGGTTCAATCCCGACCCCTTACAGACAGCAGTGTGTTGGACAGTCGCTCATCTGTGACTAACCTCTGTGCTTCAGGATCTCAGCCTTGTATCTATTCACTCCAAACTGCTGCTGCAGCCTGAACTTGATCCAGCATCCCTCGCTGTCCTTCTGCTGGCACTCCTTCCCCGACACATTGAAGGACTCCACCACCGTATGAGAAATGTCTCTGCAGTTCTTAGCGCAGTTCATTTTCAAGTCACCAGATTGAAATCCAAGACACTCGATGCAGTTCCTGCAAACAAGACCAGGCCGCTTCAGTCATTGATCGGTCATGGAGCTGCACCAACAGACACTGAAAAGGGACTTCCTACATTTGGGTCTGGCATGGATCTGAGCAGCCGAGGCACTTCTCACAGAAGGGAGGCTGATATCCTTCATTGCACTTGCATTGGCCACAGACGCACTGTCCTCTGCCGTAGCACACATCGTCCTTCCCCCACAGGTGGGCCACCTCACGTGGACGGCAGTCCTCGTTGGACTCTTTGCACTGACAGGCAGAGCCCTGGAAACCTTTTTCACACTCACACTTTCCACATTTGCACTCTCCGTGTCCTAAAAGAAGTGAAAAGCAATGAGAAGCCCCACATCTGAGACACTCAGACGAACCGCTGAGTTTCAGTCTGCAGTCTGATCAAAAGACAAACATGTTGTTGATCAAACTGGATCTGAAGAGACAATAACTGAGAAGATGTTCAGCATTTGATAAGACTCTGAAGACGATGCAATGACGTTTCTTCTGTTTGACCGCATGAAGAGGACTTTTCACAAAAAGTGCACGTTTACCTCCACACAGTTTGTTCTGGAACTTCTGGCAGTGTTCATCGTCACACTCGCAGAATTCGCCGTAGAAACTGGCTCCGCTGTCTGAGGCGTGGCAGCGGCAGCGGCCGCACTCACAGTCTCCTCTGCCCTCGCACTCGGTGCCGTTATCCCTCTGACAGCGCTTCCGCAAACTTTCCTCATCCTCATTTCCAACGGAGCAGCTGCAGAACTGACCCACAAAACCGTCCCTGCAACTGAAGACAAGCAGAGTTTACAGCAGAGCATCTGCATCTTCTAGCCTCTCCTACAAGAGTCTGGATGAAAGACAGATGGAGGAGGGTTCTTCATCTGCCATGTTAGAGCTAGACCAGAACCTCTCCATGACTGCAGAACTGAAGCGGTATAAAAGGCTGGATCTTCATCGTGGAGCGAGCTGCAAACCTAGCTGGAGATGAAAGAGCTGGTTTTGTTGGAGATGTTTCTTCACCATTAGAGGAGGACTCATGTGGATGCAGATGTTCTCACACTTTTAGGTTCCTCTCTCTCATTAGTTCATGTCATCATGGCTGTAATGTACATAATGTTAGAATGTGTGTCACACTGTTGAGTTTGCAGGACGTGCTGCTGCCTCTAGACGACAATGCTTTTCAAACAGGAAGTGTCATCCAAATAAAACTTTCCTGGTTAGTTAAAGGTCACATTGAAAGAGATGCTTTGAAGACAGCACTGTGCTGAACCCGTGTCCTGACCTGCAAATGCCACAGGAGACTCTGCCATTACTGTTGCAGTGTTCTGGGTATGTGCCGTCGTCGTCCTGGCAGTGGCAGTCACAGTTGGTGGATAAGTTCACCGTCAGCGTATCTCTGATGCCCAGGAGTTTGATGCTGAAGGATTCCTGCTTCTTCATGCAGGAGTCTGCCGTCAGGGTGATGTTAAAGGAGATCTGAAAAGAGGTTTCAGTCAGGGAGGCAGACATTGTTCCAACCCGGCCCTGAGAGCCAGCTGACCCTCATTTGTGCTAAAGTTAAAGCACTTAGTTCACCTGTACACTTTTAACAAGATTCCTTCTGTGTGTTAAAGTGGCAGCATCTTTGATTGTTTCATGTATTATGTTGTACATTCCATAGGTGCAGACGCTCCACCATGAACCAAAAGATAATAGATCAATGGAGAATCAATCTCTCCTAGAGTTCTGTCTGAGGTTCCAGAATCAAAGACACATGAACGTTTCCGTGAGAACTTGGGACACTGACCTCTTCTCCTTCTCCCACTTTGTCACAAACACCCTGAGTGGGACTCTCTTCTTCTCCATGTTTGCACACAGGCTTGTAGAGGATTTGTACTTTTTTAGGAAGGTTGGAGTGGGTCAGGGTTATCTTGGACGTCAGCCTCTGCAGTGGTTATACATCCATATGGGGGTGAGATGTTAAAAAAACCGGAAGGAACAGCAGCAGAAACAAACAACTTACCGCATAAGCCTTTTCAATCAGCTCAACCACATTTCGTGAGTCTTCTGACAGAACTCCAACTTCTGACTTTGGAATCAGTTTGGAGAGCTCCTGGAAAAACAAGAAATGAAGAATCCGTCTGATCAAATGTAGAACTGATCAACAGGAAAGACATGAAGCAACAAAGTCAGAAGTTGGTGTGACCTACTTTGTACACAGTCTCCACGTTCTGTGTTACTGCAAAGATTGGCTGGATGTTGTTCTTTTCCAGCTGCCTGGCTAGCTGTCCCACAGAGGGATAGTCCTGAAAACATCCGACATGAAGGTCAACCTCATCTCTAGATGGTTACTCAGCTCTTGAAGAAGTAGAAGTGATGGGAAAGGGAGGGACAACGTCCTGTGCCCCCCTTTGTCCTGGTCCACCAAACCCTTTCTAGCTCACAGACGGAGCGAACTCCTGAGCCGTGTGAGGAGGTGCTGCTTTCCCACCACTGTGTGCATACAGCTGCATCCTCACTGCTTTCACAAACCCTTCCTTTGATTTTCTTCAGAGGGGAACATTAACACCACAGATCTGGAAAGAACGGGTCCAAACAATTGACACGCACCATGTCGTTGCTCTTGCTGTACAGGTTGTTGTGCATGTAGCAGCGCTCATCGTTGGGCTCCAAAATACCAGCTAACTTTCCATCTCCAGCCATGTGGAAGCCAGCATCCGTGGCCAGAACAATTAAGCGTGTGCTGCTGTTCCTCCATCCGATGACATCCTGAAAAGATCAAAAGGAACCTCAGAATGTTGATGAAACTCTATGACCTTTAGTCGGATCACCCAAAAAAAGCTCATGTTGTCACAGGAGATCCTTCAAAATAGATGTTTGATTGGGAACACTCTAAACTCGATGTTGAGATTTCCTAGTGAAGTTTTAGTCACGTGCGCTTGTAGGGGTTGATTGGTATGGGTCCTGAGGGTTTTTGGTTTGTCTGAACCATGGAGGGTCATAGAGAGGAGGGGCTGCATTTCAACAGGAGTGCAGGTGTGTCTCGTAATTCCCTTAAATGGCCACCTCCAAGCAATGTTGAAAATGGAATGTACCATGTGCATGTTGCAAGCGTATTGTAAAGTACAGTATTCGTAAGGATAATGGAAGTTGCACAAACTTATGGCGTACGGGTGATGCTGTTGTACGGTGTCCTTACGCCACAGTCATTTATAAAGTGTGAGTACTGGCTCCCTACTGTCTGAGCATGTATGACACGCCTGCATCTCACTCTCACCCTTACATGTTGTACAAGTGTTCACTACAACCTGTCACCAGTAGCATGCCTGTAGATGGGCTCACCGAGTGGTTTACGACCTTCATATTTCATGTGGGATCCTGTGCCCTGTTTTGTTTGCCCTTTATTTTGGCAAAGCTGTGTCCTCCTGTAACGTCAGTTTGGCCACCAGTGTTGATATCGTTGAACTCCCAGCAGAGGCTCTGACACCAATCTCTACCATTGGTCTGGGTGAGCCCCCAGTTTTGGGGGCTTTTCTGGGTGCTGATGTCATTTGAGCTAACATATCTAAAGGCAGTGCAGAGCACCAGCGGTTTTTGGATTTGCTGGAGATTCTACAAGAGTGTTCCTCCTGACAACTCATCAGTTTACAGAAGGACTTCAAGGAGTAACCTCTTTATTGAGGTTGTGCTTCTTAGGGAAAGGTGGAATGTTCCATCTGAAATAGAACAGAGCCAGTTCCTCGGGTGAAAGGAGTGCTTACCCCGCACACAGCAGCCTGCATCATGGCATCCAGACTCCCCTCAGGAGAGTCCAGGTTCCCAGAGATTTTCTGCCCAGAAACGTCTGCCTTAAACTGTTCCTGGCTCTTTGTCAGACTGAGTACGTGTCTGTAGCCAAAGGCAGCCTGACACTCCTCATATTTATTCTCACAGGGCCTCTCCAGTTTCTCCTTGTTGGTGTTGGTGAAAGGAAGGACCGTCTTATCCACGAAGGCACCAAACCCTGAAATTATAGGAGTTTAAGAACTAGTTTCTAAAGCAGGAAGATTTGTGACAGCCAGAGGTTCTGCATGCTGCTTCTTTATCTTCATCTTCAGGACTTCAATGTCATCGATGCTCCAACTCTATCATCTGCAGTAAAGGTCAAAGTTAACTTTTACAGTTTGAAACCACCAGCACCAACATCAGCAGAAAACAGCTCAGTCGTTTCTGACTTCAGTGTCAGAGCATTTTGATCTTGAACTTTGACCTTGGTGCCTTGAGCTCTTCAGATTTGTCAAAATTAACAAACATGAACATGGTCCTTGCTGGACAAACTACCAACAAGTGGATTCTTGTCAAACTGACTGAGCTTAGAGTCCACAACACTGTCAGGCCTCCTCAGTCCCAGCGGTCCCCATGGGTGGATACAGGCCGTCTGCGGGTCAAAAACGGTCAAACCGTACGGGACCACAGGTGACCCCAGGAAATATCAAGGTTTTAGACCGCACAGTGAACCCGCACAGAGAACACGTGCACATTTATCTCTACTGTCATGCTGCGGCCACAGGTCGTAGTGAACACTCATAGATGAGATGCAGGCCTTTTTCAAGCCCGCCCCCAAATCCTGCAGACTGTACTGCAGCTGTTCATGGGACACGTGCACGCTTTTTGCAGCAGCCTGACTGAGTAAATGAAGAAGTTAGACAATCAGAAGTTAGTTTGTGTGGACATCCTACAAGGGTCCTCTGGACACTTATGGATCACGTGCACATGCCGTGCGTGCAGCATGTGTGCCGTCAAGTCAGTTCTCACACCTCACTAACGACTAGAGTGTGGCGTGAGAACGCCGTACGACAGCATCACCCGTACGTCATAAGTGTGTGTAACTTCCATATCCTTACAGATACTTCACGATACACTTACCACACGCACGACAATGGTACGTTGCATTTTCATGACGTCCATTGAGAGGTGGTCGTACGAGCCTCAAAGAAACTGTGAGACTCGCCTGAGCTCCCCTTAAGATGCAGCCGCTCCTTTCTACGACCCGCCACGGACCGGACAACCCAAAACCCACTGAACCCGTACGGGTCAACCCCGAAGATTTAACCAACAATCACAACTCTACAAGTAAACAACCATCCATCCCTTCATCTGTCCGTCCATCTGGACATCCAGCTGACCAATTCATATAAGCCCTACAAGCCTCAAGTTCAAAAAAAGCTTTTTTACAGCCTCTCCCTTTGGACTTTTGCTTTGTCCAAGGAAATGAGCTGTACTATGAGACTATGAGGTACTATCATGCTACAATTGGCAATTTACATAAAAACTGCTGATGAAATGGTGTCAGACCCTGAAGTAGACGTGTGAGTCTCACAAGACTGAAAGCAAAGACTGAGGGAATTTGTTTAGGACTTGGAGAGTTTTCCTAAAGATCTTAGACTGGAAAAAAAGACATTCCTCTCAAAGCGGACATTCCTCAATAAAAAAGACATTTGAAGACATGTCTTCATGTCCTCCATCAGGAAATGAATGTAGCGTTTTTCTGCTTCTGCATTTTCTCTGTTTTTGTCAAAGACGACAGCTGCCTTCATGACATCATCAGATATTCAACACTTTCACGATGAATGAGTCAGAACTTCAAACAGGACTACACATCATTTTTTACACATGTTGAATGTCGGTAAGAGTATTGCTCCACACACAGCTGCTTGTTGGTTGGTCCAGTGCAATCAGAAGATGCTGATGTGAAACTGATTCAACAACTCCTGACTGAATAAATAAAAAGCAGCAGAGCAGGTCAGACAGTGGTCTTCTTACCAATTTGAGCATCTCGTGTGATTTTTCTCAGTGCTTCAAAAAGGTTTTTTCCTAACCCTTTCACATTTTCCAGATCGTCTTTCATGGAGTAAGAAAGGTCCATCAGGTAGTAGAGATCCACTGGATAACCTTCAGCTCTCTTGAAGGAAACCTGGAATGTTTGTGGAAGTCCTGGAAGCACAGAGAACCAAAAAGGATCAGAACCTGGTGCACTGTATCACACCCATCTAGACGTAGAACCAGAACCCTGAACAGAGCCGATCAGCCACGGACAGAAGGTTCCCTCTGTCCTCAATAAGGGCTTTTTGCACAAGCTGATTGAATTTCATTCCACACTGAAACAGATCCATCAGTGCTAAGATTCTGGTGCTGTACAGAAACCCAACAGAGGTTCTTCAGTGTTCACCGACTCCACTAACCGGGTCGCAGCTTCAGGCTGATCTTCTGTGGACTCAGCTGGACAGGTTCTCCCCGCTCAGTTGAAGGAGACAGGGGCACTTTCTCAAGGACGGCCATGCTGTTCCCTGGAGTGATGATGTCCTTCTCCATGCAGCCTTTTTCTTTCAGCTGCGCTCTGGTGTCACAGCGGATGCTCTCCTGCTTCCCTCCAGCGCTGAAGTTCTACATGAAAGAGGCAAAGACGGAGAGAGTTCTGATCCAGAATGGAGGCGGAGCTTTCAGGCTCCTCTTTGGAGGAACCAACTCCCTCCATCAGTGTGGATCAGACACCTGAGTGCAGGTGAACATGTGGTGTTCAGAGGTGTTTGTCTCTGCAGAGGATGAACTTCTCACCAGCTGCTGGCACCACGCGCAGTACGGTCCAGCTGTGATGCAGTCATCACACGAGTTCACCACCGACTTCAAGCAGACCTCCTTCTGCTGACACAACCCTGCTGAGACCAGACCAGATCAGGAGGATCAGGATCTGGGTCTCATTTCTAAACGTTGCGTACGCACAAAAGAAGGCGTACGCCACTCTCTACGCAATAGCTGAGATTTATAAAAAGCAAACTTGAGGGGAAAATGTTTGGTCCTTCATCAAGCTCTGACCCAGGCGTACGCACAAAAACGGGTGAAATGAGAAACGGCGACACCGTCGGCAGATGGAAGAAACACGTGAAAGTGAAAATGACAATACTGCCTCATAAATAACATGAAGACTTCACAAAGCAAGTCTCACAATAACAGCTACATGAACACCTGTTTGATCGATCAGCAGTGAAACAAACAAAAAGAAAATCAAACGACAATTACAACAGAAATTCAAATGAACACATATTTGCAAAAAAAAGTGAAATATGTTCTGCAATATTGGCATGTTGTGCAATTCATCCTCATAAATAATATAGTTAACAGAACGAAATAATGTACAAAACTGATATTCTCGTCAATGTGTCCGTCTGGAGGAGCAGATATAGTCAAAGTCAAAGTCAAAGTCAGCTTTAATGTCAAATATGCTGCATCCGTAAGACATACAGCACAGATGAAATTGCTTTCCTCCCCACAGTGCAAGCAGCATATAAAATAATAAATAAACGACTTAAAAATACATTCCTTTAAAAACAATAAAGCCTTGAAACCCAAAAAGCCAAAAGAAAAGCCAAAAAAGACTGAATGTAGGGGAGAGAAGAGCCGCTGCATGTGAATCAGACAGACAGACAGACAGACAGACAGACAGACAGACAGACAGACAGACAGACGTATTAATTGTCCACTGGGGAAAGTTGTTTTCATAGTAAAACATTTCTTCATAAGCTACAGAATTATGGTATTCATGCATATGCCTTTAGTTTGTTTTCTTTTGATAAAACAATGTATGGCGTATGTCTCAACCATTCAGAAAGCAACAAGAAATGACATTTGATGAACAATTTCCCATTTCCACGTGGATTATTACCCACATCTGTAGCTTGTCAGATGCAGTTAAATGGATGGAAATAAAATGCCCCATCACAATGCGTAATGACCACAATGGCTGATCTTGGATCTTAGAAGATGTGGCAAATGGAAGAATTGGGAGTGAACGCATCTTTAGACAGCAAGAAGACTTGCTGGTAAACGAGGACCAGTGGCTTATGAGCCGGTTCCCACTTCCTCCAGCCGTCCTGTTGGAGCTTTTGGGGGGGGGGTCACCCGGTGCATCTGGCGCGTCGGTGTCCCCCCCCCTCAGTCACCACGCCACGTAAAAGGGATTCCCCCAATAATTGCCGCCAGTCTCTCATTAAGAGGGGTCAGCTCCGGTGTCCCCTGTCCCCCACCCGTGGCAGACACACTCTGGTGATGCAGCGCCAGACGTTTTTTGCCCCGACTTTGATGTCCGTCTGTCACCGTTTGCCACTCACGTGCCTTTTTGGCATCAGTAATGCCCACACTGTGCCCTCCAAACAACATTTTTCTCCTCTTTTCCACCTCGCCAACGATAACTTCTACTTCACATTGAGTGAAGTTACGTTTTTTTTGGATTTCCTCTCTGTGGTTGCCATGGTTTCACTATCAATGAATATTCATTTGTGGGCGTTTCACGGACTATTTATGGGCAACTATGGGCGTGTCATGAAGCCCCAAAAGCTGCACAGCATTTAGAATTGATTGTGATTTATTAAGGGAAGGATGCGTAGGATGTGCGTGCGCACGGTTTTATAAATCCGAATATTTCTGTGCGTACGCACGTCCTATGTCTCATCCGTACGCCGCTTCTGACGCAAATCCTACGTTTTAGAAATGAGGCCCCAGGTCATTACCAGCATGAGGGCGGAGCAATGGGAGGTCTTTACCAGCATGAGGGCGGAGCAATGGGAGGTCATTACCAGCATGAGGGCAGAGCAATGGGAGGTCTTTACCAGCATGAGGGCGGAGCAATGGGAGGTCTTTACCAGCATGAGGGCGGAGCAATGGGAGGTCATTACCAGCATGAGGGCGGAGCAATGGGAGGTCTTTACCAGCATGAGGGCGGGGCAATGGGAGGTCTTTACCAGCATGAGGGCGGAGCAATGGGAGGTCTTTACCAGCATGAGGGCGGGGCAATGGGAGGTCATTACCAGCATGAGGGCGGAGCATAACATACAGTCAACCCAATCAAATCCAGTTTCACGTCTGTGACGTTCACAGTCCCTCAGGGAGATGCACACCTGGAGCTTCATGTTGACTTACCGCCTCCAGCCATCAGCAGGAGCAGCAGGAACCCTGAACCCTGATCCATGACCTGCTGACAGAAACCAGATCTATGAGTTCTGCAGAAACCTGAGATGTTCTCAGACCTGCTGAGATCCTCCTCAGAGCAGTCTGTGCATTGATGCAGGATAAAGTGCAGAATGCTGCCACCTGGTGGCTGAACACTAACTCTGCTGTCCAGAACTTGCAGGATTTGGGTTCTTGCCTTCAGGTTTGTCAGAACTGAGATGGATTCTGGAGGTGGAGCTCTTCTGGTTAGCTGCTCCTCAGAGATCCTGGAACTCCTTCAGCTGAAGAGGCTGGAAGGCGTCTTTGGTCTCTGAGGAACAAATATGAGCTTTGATCCAATTAGGAACCAAGAATGACTACAAACTTGTAGTCATCATTGATCCACTCGTGTGGAAATTTGTTTACCACATTTGACCCAACACAGCTAAACCAACAGTCTCCCAGTTTCAGGTCAGACACTCTGCCACTGGGCCAGCATAAAGAAATAATCGTCTCTTTTTATTATTTATCAAAACCATTACAACAGTTTCCTTTAAAAATCAGTGAAAGTCCAGATGAAAACCCAAAACCTTCTGAAGACCCCTCCTCCATTCTGCTGCACAAAAAGCCTTCAGGCCCCCAAACTGAAGCCTGGGGAACCCCCTCCTCTGAAAACCTGTCCCAAAAACCAAAGTCCACTTCATGTGTTTCAGCTGGAGCTCTGCTTTTCCAGAACCTTTTCTAAAGTGTGGTGTGAGGGGTTCTGATGGGAGAGACTCACCTGGAAGATGCTGTTCTTTGTGCGGCGGTTCTGAACTCTGCAGAGACCCGCCCTTCACACAGGAAGCGTGAAGCAACGCCAGCGAGCGACTGTTAGAGGAACTGGGAGGGGCGGCTGTGAAAACCTGACGCTTCAATAACCAGAACAAAGGTCAGAGCCACAACCCGCAGCCTTTCAGGAACCAAACAGAACCAAAGTTCTGGACTCCTTAGACTGGATGCTGGTCCTCTGGATCAGAAACGTTTAACGTTTTCTTCTTTCATGTATTTTCTTATTTTGTGACTGAAGGAATTATGAAAATACGATGGTAACGTTGTGTTCTCTTCTTGGAACTGTTCTGATTCAAACCCAGCAGGGTCTGGGTCAGAACCGAGCCGAAAACCGAGCTCCGGATCAGAACCTGCCATGTACTGAAATCTGACAAAGAAGCAGCTGAAGGTTGTGAAAAACTTTTATTGATGAGCAGATCTACAGTCCTCAGCAGGTCCACTGGGGGGGGGTTAGAGTTAGACAG
This sequence comes from Oryzias curvinotus, assembly GCA_023969325.1. Lineage (NCBI taxonomy): Eukaryota > Metazoa > Chordata > Actinopteri > Beloniformes > Adrianichthyidae > Oryzias > Oryzias curvinotus. Next base: position 239,398 of record CM043717.1, read on the forward strand.
GGGGAGGGGGGTCAGCAGTCATGAAGAACAGTTGTAGTGATGAAGACTCCTGCTGAAGCTTCATCAGCCTTCAGCTTACACAGGACCCCCCCCTGCACATGATGCTTCATGAAGCTCCTGTCCACAGCATCAACCAAGCTCTCTGGGAGGGGGGGCCTCTCCCTGCTCTACATCTGCTGGGTGGAGTTCCCGTTCCAGGTGTTGTTGTCGTCCTCGCTGTCCTCCTGCGTCCGGAGTCTGCAGATGTTCCCGTCCTTCTTGAAGTCTTTGGGTCGCTTCTCCGCCTCCCTAAGAGAGACGGACATGGTGGTTAGAGGAGTGCACGAGGGCGGGTGCACGAGGGTGGGTGCACGAGGGCGGGTGCACGAGGGTGGGTGCACGAGAGTGTGTGCACGAGGGTGTGTGCACGAGGGTGTGTGCACGAGGGTGTGTGCACGATAGTGTGTGCATGAGGGTGCATGTGCACGAGGGCGCGTGTGCCTGCGGGAGAGTGTGCACGTGACAGAGGTCAAACAGGGTCAGGTAAACATTCAGGTCTCACGTCTTAATCCCAGGTGACATTCACACCCATGTCCTCCATGCCCCCCCCTGACTTCCTGTCACATGACTCACCTCTTGGCTTTGTCTGAGGAAGACTGAGGTTGGTTGTGGGCGTTGGGCTCTGGGGGGGGACCCCTGGGCGGAGCTGCAGAGGGGGTCGGGGTGGCGAACAGGAAGGAGCTGAGAAACCTCCAGACTGCCAGCAGCGGGTAAAGGAGCGTTCCCAGAGCCGCCCAGAGGCCCCGCCCAGAGGACTGCACGACGGCGCCAGCAGGACGGCCCAACTGCTGAGACAGAACGGGGGGGCTGAGAGACTGGGAGGAAAGAATGTTTCGTGCACGCAGACGCCAACTTCTACAAAAAACGTCGCTATTTCCTGAAACTCCTCAGCAGGAAAAACTTCAAACGTTGATTCTTTGGAGGAGAAAGAGGAGAAATATGGGGAGCAGACCCCCCCCCGTCCGGTTCTGACTTACAGGCCGGAGGACGATGGAGGCACTGGGCACCAACTCCAGCTCCAGCAGAGTCTGGTTCAGGTCTTCAGCCGTGAATTCTCGCCGAGGAAACACGGTTGCTAGAGAGAAGTTTCCATAGCGACTGCCCACTTCCTGCAAGCAGAGCAGACGTTCTGGAAGTCAGAGCTGCTGAGGTGGAACAGAGACCGGTCCATGCACCAAGAACCGCTCGGGTTCAGGTCTAGAACTGCATCAGAACCGTATGGATGAGCTGCTGCTCAGATGGATCAGAACACCAAACGAAGAAACTCACCTGAGCAGCAAAGTCCCACGCCTCCTGCAGCCGGCTCTGAGACGGGAACTGGTTTGAGAAGGAGGAGCCGTCCGGGAGCCGGAACTGTATCCTAGCAACAGCACTGATCCCACACACACACGCACACACACACACACACACACACACACACACACACACACACACACACACACACGCACACAGTTAGGCTGCAGTTCAACTGGGCTCCATGAGCTGCTGTTGTGTCATCAGATCATGACATGGTTCTCCAGCATGGAGGTGGTAGCACCCTGCTGTGGGCCTGCAGAACCTCCCTTCAGAGAACCATCCCGTGAGGATGGAGAGCCTCTGACCTTTCAGAGGTGGTTTAGGGCTAAAATCCTTCTACACAAGTAGATCTACTTCTGTCAGAACCAGCAAGGTTCTGCTGCCCCCACCCAGCAGATCTCAGGACCATAGTACCTCCTCTGCCGCAGCAGCGCCTCCTTCCTGGCCTCCTGCTCCTCCTGCCGGGCCAGCAGAAGCGCCTCCTTAGCAGCCCGTTCCTCCTCCTGGGTTTTGGCGTAGCGGGCAGCCCGGTCAGCGCGGTCCTGGGGGGGCGTAGGAGGGGATTATGACACAATGGGTCTATGGCGGGATGGTGTTGCCATGGCAACCAGGTCAGGAAGAGGGTTTTTTTTGGTCAGCATGTCTAGTCTACAGGTGACAGCGTCCCAGCACAGGTGCATGATGGGACATATTTAGACTAAACCTGCTTCAATACTTTTTCTTCCAAACAGATAAGGAGGCGGTTACCATGGCGATCTGCTGCCGGACCCGCTCCCTGGCGGCTTTCTCCTCCGCCTTCTCCCTGTTCCTCTCCTCCAGGAGTCGCTTGGTCTTCTCCTCCTCCTGCTTCTTCTTTAAGTCCTGCATGTTTTTCCCCATTTTTCTGCGCTCCACCTCCTTCCTGACCTCCGTCTGCAGAGATGGAGCAGAGCAAACGCAGACGGAGCTCCAGTTCACAGCAGGACCACAGCCGCTTTCCGGACCGGACCTTCGTTTCAATCTGTTCTGGACTTCTCATGGGGTTGGGGTTAGGCATGGAGCAGATTAACGCTGATCCCCAGGAGCTCGTGCTGCGGCGGTTCTCCTCCTGTCCGTCAGGATGCTCTTCCTGGGCTACAGGAACAGCATCCGCTCAGCTACACTGAGGGCGGAGCTTAAACCGCTCTAAACTAAGCGCCATCTGAACATCATCTGCTGACGCGGACGTTCTGCTGCTACAGATCAGAGAAGATCTTCAGATCAGATATCTGAAGATCTTCTCTGATCTTCCTTCAGGGGAAAGACGGTTAAAAGCTGCAGACATCAAAGACGCCTCCCATCCTTCTCTGTCCACGAGAACGTGTGGCGATAAAGTTTTTAAATGTTGGATCTAGACGCTCACCCCCATAGCAGGTCCATCCCTCCCTGAAGAACTCCTTACCTCCTCTTCTCCTCTTTTCTTCTGCTCCCGTCTCTCCTCCAGTTTCCTTGTTAATCTGACAGGAAATAGAACATTTAACAAAATAAAAGCTCATTTTCTCTTAAAAGTTTGGTCTAAATATGGGAGATCTGATCCCAGCTCAGCAGAAAGATTCAGGGCATCACAATAAATGTGACAGATCCCGGACCAGCGACAGATCCCGGACCAGCGACAGATCCCGGACCCGCGGCAGATCCCGGACCCGCGGCAGATCCCGGACCCGCGGCAGATCCCTGACCCGCAGCAGATCCCGGACCCGCGGCAGATCCCTGACCCGCGGCAGATCCCTGACCCGCGGCAGATCCCGGACCCGCGGCAGATCCCGGACCCGCGGCAGATCCCTGACCCGCGGCAGATCCCGGACCCGCGGCAGATCCCGGACCCGCGGCAGATCCCGGACCCGCGGCAGATCCCTGACCCGCGGCAGATCCCGGACCCGCGACAGATCCCGGACCCGCGGCAGATCCCGGACCCGCGGCAGATCTCGGACCCGCGGCAGATCCCGGACCCGCGACAGATCCCGGACCCGCGGCAGATCTCGGACCCGCAGGAGATCCCGGACCCGCGGCAGATCCCGGACCCGCGGCAGATCTCGGACCCGCAGGAGATCCCGGACCCGCGGCAGATCCCGGACCCGCGGCAGATCTCGGACCTGCGGCAGATCGGCTCAAGCTCTCATCGGAGGTTCTGACCAAAGACCTTCCACAATAAATCCTGTCCACGTCATAAATGATCTGCTGCTCCCTCCGTGCAGGAGAAGCTCCTACCGTTCCACCTTCTCCTCCAGGTTCTCCTCCACCTCAGGACCTGCAGCAGCAGCTTGGTGGGACGGCTCGTCCTCTGAGCTGCAGGGTCTGCCGGCCTCGTCTGTCCCTGAGACCAACATCACACATCAGCACGCTGATCCAGAGAACGGGAAGAAGGTTCTGCTGACACACGGGAACGTACGTTCTGCCGCTGCAGACCCAGAAGGAGGTTCCGAGTCCTGCCTGGGTCCGGGTGCAGCGCTGCTGGGCAAACTCGCCTCCGCCGGACCGTCCTGGACCTTCTGAGAGTGCATCTGAGGACAAACGGGAGACAGCTCCTGAAACCGACCTGCTGGGCGGAGCTTCTCCACGGCGTTCTGTTCTGCTGCAGACGTTCTGGCCGGTTCCTCATCCGGACCTCTGCTGGCTCAGACGCCGGAACATGAACGCTCACATGCACTCTCAGCAGAACCCAAAGAAATTCTGATGCGGAATTTCAAAAAACAACATCTGAGGGCGTCTTTTGTGGTTCCAGTCTCAGCTGAACGTTTCTGGATCCCTACAGTTCTGTCAGAACCTCTCAGAGAAGGGTTCTGATCCAAATGTTCTGCTTTTCACTGAAGCAAAACAAACTGTTTATATGCAGACACAGCCGGTGACAGTAAACACTCCTGAGCCTGACCCGGACCACCGGACCTCCCGCAGGTCCGCCTCCCACCGGACCTCCCGCAGGCCCGCCTCCCACCGGACCTCCCGCAGGCCCGCCTCCCACCGGACCTCCCGCAGGTCCGCCTCCCACCGGACCTCCCGCAGGTCCCCCTCCTTCAGGTTCCTGTGAGGAACATCCCAGCTCAGGCCTCCACAGAGAACCTCCACGGACGGACGGCAAAGCCAAAGAAAAGTAGGATGATGGAACGATGGGTAAAGAACTGGAAAAAGACCGGAGAACGCCGCTGCTGACGCCGCGGCAGAAAGACGAGACCAAAGATGTCGGTGGAACCGTGGGAATGCCGTCAGCAGGTGGAAGAAGGTGGAGTCCAAAGTCCAGAAAGCTGCTTCTCCACTGGACCTTCCAGCAGGAAACACACTTCAGAAACCACCAAGAGGTGGTTCCACAGAAGGTTCTGGAGGGTTCTGAGATGAGTCCAGATCAGAAGAACAGAGGAGGGACCTCCACCAGCAGATGGGAGGAGCATCCTTCAAGTGGGAGGAGTCCATGGTTTGGACTTTTCTTCTGTTTCTTCCAGAACAAACCACAAACAGGTGAGCACCAGAACATCAGGCGCCGGTCGCTTTCAGGCGGTTCTGAGCGGGAAGCGGACCAGGACTCTGATCCGACCCCCGCCCTCGCTGCTGGAGATGACTCCTCGTGGCCCGAATGGGGTCTGGTTCTGGTCACGTCTCACCTGACTGACGTTGAGGATTCTCTTCAGCAGCTCCTGGGGGGTCACGCCCCCCGCGATCACCTCCAGAGGAACGCCGCTGTTTCCGATGAAGAAGCTGGAGGGGATGCAGACCACCGGATCTTCAGCGGCGCGTTAAGGAGAACCGCTGGGGAGGGACAGCCGGGGGGGGGGTTGGAGGCTGCAGGGATCTCCAACCTCCAACCAGGAAGGATACAGATCTGGGAGAACTGCACACACGTCTCACTGTGGAGGAGAAGGAGGTCACAGAGGTGAGCCAGAGAAGGAGTCCCGGGGGGGTCTGGGGGTGTGGCCAGAGTGGGTACCTGCTGGCGGGGACCTTGATGGCCACGCAGCAGCTGCTCGCCGCCGCCGACACCTGCTCATCCTCCCAGCTGGACATCAGCTGTGCAGACTGCTCATCGTCTCCTGAGGAGAGAGGAGAGCCGGTCAGGAGGAGGACCAGAACCGACCAGAACCAGAACCTCTCTGTGATCATCTGAGCAGAACTCTGCCCTCTTGCCCCGCCTACTGCTGATCACCTGGATCAGGTATGTTCAGCCAATCAGCCGCTGCTAAAGCCCCGTTTTCCCGTCGGTTTACCCCCCCCCCCGGTTCCACCTGAGCTGACCCCTCAAGTATCGCAGCCCTCCGACCCCCCCTCCCCGCTCTATGTCCGGCTCACGCGCACCTGTCACGCGCTTGTTTTCCAGACCCGGCTTATGGCCGAGGCTAGCCGTTAGCTGCGCGTTCACGGAGCGGGACGGCGACGCGGAGGCGCGCACTCACCGGAAACCACGACCACGAAGACGAGGCCGCGGCTCTTGGCGGAGCTGATGGCCTCAGGGATCGAGCCTTCGAACCACAGCATCTCCGAACTTCTCTGTTCCCCGTCCGGACCTGCCGAGCTACGTCACCTACACGTCTACTTCCGCTACGTCAGCACGCCTTCGGCCGCGGGCACGAGCACGTACGTGCGCTTACGCGCGTGGGTGACAGGACACTGAGGTTGGAGCTTAGCTACCAAGAAGGAGGTCCAGAGGAAGACCGCAGAGGAGGTCCACGGATGCGGAGGAGGACCAGCACGTGCTCAGTTTACCGGTGGAAGGAGTGACGTCATCTCAGACTGTAAACAAACATCAGAACAACCCGGAAATGATCATAATCCGGGTTGGTTCCGATCTTTCTGAACGTCCAGAGTCTTTCACCTGTCCAAGTAACAAACTTAACCCCCCCCCCCCCCCATTAAATAAATACATGATGGTTTTAATGATTTAGAGGAACACAGTGAGGAAGTCAAGGTTCGAATCCCGGCTGGACCCAGTCTATCTGTCTCTGGGCCGGGGATGGATGGATGGAGCGAAGGGTGCACATGACCCCCCGTGTTCGTCTCTCACAGCGGGTTCTGGTTCGGTTCCTTCTCAGCTGGACTCGCTCCTCCTGCAGAGAGATCAAACCAAAGTTCATGCGCGTGCACGCGCACTGAAGTACAGTTTCACTTTTCATTCTGCGCATTCTCAGCCCTCCGAACTCTCCTCGTTCTCTCTGTTCATTTGGACCCGACATCGACAGAATCATAATCCAGACCGGTACCGGAGAGCAGGTCAGTTCTGTTTCTGTAGAGAGTTCTGTGCCGTTCTGACAGCCGTTTAAGGGTCGTTTCTCGAACAGGTCATGGCTGACGCGCAGAGCAAGCGATCCGCTTTGGAGCACGTAAGACAGTCCGGTTCTGCTCAGATGGACGGAGGAGGGAGGTGGGTGGTCGGGGCTGCTAACCGACAGACTGTGTGATTTCAGGAGGACCGCCTGGAGGAGGCCCGCAGGGAGCTGACGGAGCTGAAGGTGAGCGGATTGCCCACCAGAACCACTCCAAGCTCGGTTCTGGATGTCTGAACAAAGTTCTTGTTGGATAAAAACTCGTGGTTCCGAACTTTACGATCAGAAGTTCGCGGAAAGAAAAACGGGCAACGCCTTTCCCTCTCTGCCAGTAGGGGGAGCCAGAGAGCAGATGGTTGTCATGGTTCCATGAATATCCCATAATGTTTCTGTCATCCAGCTTCTCCTGGAGTCCCGCTTTGTTGTCCTCATGAAGATCCGTGACCTCCTGACCTCCTTTACAGAGCAAAGTGGAGAAAGCAGGAGACGGGAAGTCCAGGCTGATCCTGGAGAGTCTGGAGGAAGATGAAGCCAAGAAGGAGGCGCAGGAGGAGATGCTGGCTTGCATGAAGCAGCAGGAGTCCCTCAAGGAGGAGTTTACTCAGAACATGAAGGAAGTGCAGGTACCGGGACGTCCTCTCTCACATGAGGAGACGCCTCAGAAGAACCGACATCTAACATCGTCTCACCGGTTCCCTCCACGAAGACGGAACTCCAGAAGCTCTCCAGGCGGAAGCAGGACCTCCTGGAGGAGCTGCGTCGATGTCAGGAAGAGCTGAAGGCCAAGCGGGAGGAGTCCTCCAGCCTGAAGCAGACATTCACGGTCAGCGTTCTCCTCCTTCTCGGTCTCCGTCGCCTCCTCTGTCTCCTCCATCTCCATCTCCTCCTCCATCTCCTTCTCCTCCTCTGTCTCATTCTCCATCTCCATCTCCTCCTCTGTCTCCTCCTTCTCCTTCTTCTCCTTCAGGAGTGAAGGACCACAGCTGCTAAGCGGGTCTTGTCGTTCCAGATCTGCGCTCACATCCCAGAAGCAGAAGTGAGGTTTGTGGCTCCTGAAGAGGAGTCCAGTGAGGAGAGTCCCTGCGGTGAGCAGCTGATCCGAGGAGTGTTCACCATCATCCAGAGGAGCGGGTTTCCTCTGAGGGGGGGGCAGGCTCTGCTGACCTTTGAGGAGGAGAAAGGTAGGTGTGAGTCCTCAGGTGGAGGTGGGACCTCCAAGAACCTCCAGACTTTTGAAAAGTGCCCCCCCCCCCCAGTGGCCGCTCAGATCCTGAGAATTGCCAGATGCCAGGTCTCCTGTGACGACAAATCTGTGCACGTCAAACCCAGACGGGTGGCGCTGGAGTCCTCGGTGAAGTTTCAGGTATGATGACACCTGCAGAGCAAAGGAACGCCGTTTTTCCTGGGTTCTTCTAACGCTCCACAGATCATGGACGTTACTGTTCTCCGGAAAACCAAGTCCCTCCTCCCATCAAACACTGGTTTTGTCCTGAATGCAGGTGAACCTGAACGTCTCCAGGACACACCTGAAGGTCTTCGGTGTTCCTGCAGCGCTGCCGGAGCAGAGGATGAAGGACCGGCTGGAGGTGAGCTTCTCCCGGCCAAGCAGAGGAGGCGGGGAGGTGAAGAACGTGGAGTACGACCAGACCACGGGGGAAGGACTCGTCACCTTTCTGCATCCTGGAGGTACGACGTTCTCTTGTGTGGAGACCCTGGAGCTGTGCAGCTTATCAGACGTCATCGCTGTGATGGAAACTCAGTTCTCCCAGAGCGGACCGAACCACCTGTGGGGTCCCTCAGGGGTCCCGCTTCGGTTTGAGGGGATTTGTTGAAGTAAGGTGGTCCAAAACCCGGAGGGCCTCTGCCTGTGTCCCACGGCAACAGCGGTGGGGCTGCGGCTCTCTGGTCCAGATTATTTGGTTATGTTCCTGTTTCTCAAAGACTGAATCCAGAGGTCCGCTCTCAGGTTTTTTTGGTTTCTTCTTCTTTTTTCGTACCGATCGAGTTCTCCATTACGACTGAGTTTTAGGGCCAGGTTTTTCCTCGTAAATTGACGACTTCAAATCTGCTCCTGGTGGCCCTGTAACTGTCGTACTCCATGTTGAGGCTGCTGCAGGTTTTTCGGCTGAACTTCTGAATCTTTGCTGAAGCAGCGGCGTCACGGTTAGAGCGACCCAGAGTCTGGTGTCCGGCCCGGTTAGAACCGCATGCTCCAGCGTTCTAAAAGCCTTCAGCCCAAAATGGAAGCAGCAGAAGTCAGAGTAGAGCAGGAGCTTCAGGTCACATCCTCTGCAGGAGTTTAAGTCCCTCCCACTCTGTCCGTGGGACCGCCTCCTCCGCGTAACCATGGCGCCGCACAGAGTGGAAGCCGTGAACGACTGTGTGTGGTGTGTGTAGTTGCAGAGAGACTGGCCCTCAGAGGAACATACCACATCCATCTGGACTCTGGAGTGGAGGTGAAGGTTGGACCGTCGTACAACTACGAGCTGCAGAAGTTTCAGGTAACGTCTGAACGGATCGACCAATGGTTGTTCCCGCTCTGCGTCCTCAGAGCTCAGCTTCATCCCGGTTCTAAAGCTTCAGCTGCAGAGCAGGAGCTGCTCGGTCCATGTCTGACGAGGACACCTGAAGTATTCAGTGGCTAAACTAAGAGTGAGCCTCCAGGTGTGTGCGTAAGCCATGTGACCTGTGGGGCTTCAGAGCATCAGTGGCGTCTGAGCTCCCCGTGCTCGTCTCAGGTCTCATGGGACCTGCTCCTGTCCCATGTCTGTGGTTCCTCCGTCCCTGAACGGGACGCTTTAAGGAGGACCTTTGAGGAGCAGTGAAGGTCCACAAGCAGAACCTGATCTGTGCTGCTTTGCAGACGTTTTGTGGCACCACGACCCGGACCGTCCTCCTGGATGACATCAACGACGTGGAGGATGAGGAGGACCTGCAGGACCACCTGGAGATTCACTTCCAAAAGCCCAGCAACAACGGCGGAGAGATCGAGTGCATCCGATACATCTCCAAAGGCAAAGCTCTGCAGGCGTTTTTCTGCGAGGACACCCAGGACGTGTGAGCCCAGCTGAGAAGACGAGAACTTCCTCTTCATCCACTTTCAGAAACCCAGAATCTGGTTTCCTGTTGGATTCTTCCATCCAGATGTTCTCTTTCTCTGGCCCCCGTTTGTCTCCGGTAATCACGGTGTTTGCTTTTCTGTGCTGTTAAGATGGACAGCAGTTTGATTGGAGGGTTCGGGTCACATGACCCGTCTGTCTGTGCAAGCTCCTCCGTGCATGTGTCTGTGCCTCCATAATAAAACTGATTGACCGACTCATTTCTTTCTTTTAAAACGAAAAAACGTTGCTGAGTCGCAGAAACTTTCAGCCGCTGCGTCCTGTCAGGTGTTCTGCTCCGCCGGGACTGAACAGAACCACACCGGCCCGTTCCAGAGGAGTGCAGGAGTGAAACTGACAAAGCATCTGTGGATTCTGGAGCCTCAGAAAACTCATTCTGGATCCCCCAAACATCCGTCAGGGAGAATGTGTGGGAAACGCGCTCCTGTGCGGCCAGCAGGGGGCGACAAACACCAGCCTTCCTGGAATCAACCTGGTTACCATGGTTACCAGATAGCTGGGTAGCGACAGTGTTTGAGAGGGCCTCACAGGATCCACCTTCCGGTGACCTGAACGTCAGAACAGAGAGTTCTGTTGTCACATGAAGAATTCTGCCTCATAACAGCATGAAAATACCTAAAGCTGAGTTTCACATCGTCCTAAAGCAATCCCTAAACATGTTAGTATGATATTCATCATGGCAGAGTCCAACTTTGTTACCAATTGACAAAAAGAAGTTTCTCCTCTTCACGTAACACAAATCATCCACACGGTCACTTTTTCAGAAGGATGTTGTGTCTGTTCCCTACATATATGTCCTTATTGGAATAATCTAGTTTACCAATTAGAGTGGAATAAGATCTGGAATCTGCCAGCAAAATATCTGTTAACCAATAAAGTGAAAGAAATCTCCTTTAAATGAATCCACAAACTCCACCCATCCAGACTGTACCTACAGAGACATTCATCTAACCGGCTCTTTTGGTCAACAACTGCCTGAAGACGCAGCTCGTTTCTTTGGTTCGTTTTCCACTAAACTCTGGTCTAAAGTTTGTAACTTCATGTCCACATAGAGCCAGACTTCCTGTGCTTGGAACATGGACTGTTAGGCCACACCCATCTCATAAAAAACAACAATTACACTTCATTAATCTCATTTTACTTTTATGCTAGTGGCACATTCAAAAAGCAACATTTACCAATAACACTCCTCATTTTTCCATCTTTGTCAATGAGGTGAAAATGACCAGAATGAAACATTCAGACACTAAGATAGTGATGGAAACACTCGCTCTGTGCGTCAGTGTCATGTCTTTGTGTAACATGTCATCACACCTCTTTTCCTGTTATTGCATTGTACTGTTTTGGATTGGATGGTTGGGATCAATAAAGTTCGTGTAAATAAACAACATGAAGAAGTTTCTGCTACCATGGAAACTCCCGCACCGATACATTGTATTTTAAATCTCTATTTTAAAATAGAAAACAGTGTCGTTTATTTTATTTCCTTCTTTCTTTTCAGACTTTGTCCCTTAAGAGCTTGAGGGGCGGGGCTTTAGATGAAGTAAGCCAGAGTTGATTGACAGCTGTAAAGAACTGTTTTTAATTTTGTAATTGAACTTTTCGAAGACAAAACACAAACAAGAGCCAAATGAAAGCAGAGGGCAGAAACTAGAATAACAGCCACGAGGAAACTGGTTTATATTATTTTTGTTTGGCTTGTAAATATGAGCGCGATGGTGCGTTCAGGAAACTCTGAAATAAAAATGTCATTTTCAACAGCTGGTCCTTAGCATGTTTAATCGATGGCCTTGAACGCATCTCTCAGGTAAAGTCAGCACCGGAACCGGTCTTTCCCACCGTTCACAAAGAAGCCCTTAACCTTGTGTGAATGACGTCACCGGTTCGATTCGAACCGGTTTTGTGAGGGAAAAACATCGTGGTCATTTCTCCGCCCCGCCAGCAGGGGCGCTCGTGTGCTGTCACCTTTATTTCTTACCAGCGTATAAGACCTTCACTGCGCACGCGCAGATCCAAGGTGAACGTGTTTTGCTTTTGGTGTTTCGGTTGATTCGGCGCCGTACCATTCCCTAAAATCCCAGCACACGGTCGGTCCGGAGCGGACTCCGCGGGTTCGAGCCTCTTCTTGTCAGGTCCGGTTCCGTTCTCCCGAATTTCCGCCGTTTAGGTCCATTTGTCTTCTTTCAGCAGCATCGCGTCACAAATAAACAAATATTTCTGAGTTTGTTCTGGAGGTAAACGGAACCTTTTGGACCAGAAATCTGCTGCTGGCTTGAGGAATGTTGGTGATGGTGTTTGTTCCGAAACCAGCAGAACTTAGGACCCGCTGTGACAGGACAAGTTTGGACTTTAGTTTGCATCTTGAGTTTCTGGTCTCATTAATTTAAATCAAGGATTTTTAAATCCATCAAATTGTCCAGAATTCCTTTAATATGCTTAAATATTTACACCCTAAAATGTAAACGCTGTTTTCCTGCTGGTTCACGAATGCATCATTGCAGCAGAATAAGCAGAACAAAGGTCTGAATGTTTGAATAAAGAATAGATGTCAGAAGAATGTGGGCCCACCCCCTCTTCCCATCACCAGTCAGCTGTTTGCTCCTTCATCTCCTGATCTTCTCTCACGTCTTCAGGAGGAATTTTCGGATTATTTTCCTGATGAATAAAAATAGACCTGCTTTCTGTCGCAGCCTGATGATGTCACATGACACGCTTGAGTGAATCGAAGCCCCGCCTCTTCTGCTGTCAAAGTCAGAACAAATGCTGAAAGTTCTGTGTTCCTCCTGCAGAACCGCCGGACGCTGCAGACGAGCGGACCGCGGCGGGATGGCCTGCGTGAGTCCTTCCTCTGACCCCCCCTCAGATCACATCCTCATCCTCACAGAGTTCTGCAGAACCGCCGAAAAAGCTGCTTTGGTCAGTTTTCTCCAGTCCAGCCGGATCTCTGAGCGTCATCAGAGCGGTCCGGTTCTGGAGCTGGTTTCCGATTCCCACTAGTGGCTCCTCTCTGAAATGGGTCAAAGTCCAAACGGGTCGAGCAGAACTGCCTTCTATGTGTTCCTCAGGTCCAAACCGTCAGCGTTCGTCCTGCTGGTCCTGATCGGACCTCTGTGTTCCTCTCTTAGGTCCTATGCAGCAGAACCAGACTGGTCACTTACCTTCCAGGGATCCATGCTTTGGTGCGGCGTGTGGCTGGAACCAGAACCTTTGCTGCAGTCGGACCCGCTCGTTCCGTTGACCCTGACAGGAGTCGGACCTCTTCTCTCACAGGTGCTGGGTCCAGACCAAATTATAGTCAGAACCAGATTCACTCAGGAACCGGGTCAGAGTTCTGTTGCTGCTGAAGGTTCTGTTTTTCAAAGCCTGTTTTCCAATAAATTGAAGATTTTCTAGAAAAGCTTCGATTTCCTCCGTTTCCTTCAGAGTTTAGTGTGTTTGAGCATCAGATGGAGCTGCACCTCCTCAGTGGAGCTGCACCTCCTCAGTGGAGCTGCACCTCCTCACTGGAGCCGCACCTCCTCACTGGAGCCGCACCTCCTCACTGGAGCCGCACCTCCTCACTGGAGATGCACCTCCTCACTGGAGCTGCACCTCGTCACTGGAGCTGCTCCTCCTCACTGGAGCTGCACCTCCTCACTGGAGCTGCACCTCCTCACTGGAGCTGCACCTCCTCACTGGAGATGCACCTCCTCAGTGGAGCCACACCTCCTCAGTGGAGCCACACCTCCTCACTGGAGATGCATTTACTCAATGGAGCCACACCTCCTCACTGGAGCCGCACCTCCTCACTGGAGATGCACCACCTCAGTGGAGCTGCACCTCCTCAGAGTGTTTGCTGGTGTTGGTTGGGATTCAGAGCAGTCCTCCTAAACCAGTATCTGTCCTCCTCCTCTAGAACTGTGAGGGGATTGGGGGTGTGACGATAACCGCATGCTCTCATCACCGCGGTGATCAAAAATCCCACACCGTCACAGCTCTAGAGGGGTTTCTCTGATTCTGTGTCTCGTGTTCTTCTGTAGGAGTGTGGGAGGTGACTTCTGATAAGCCCTGGGGGCCCAAGGACCCTCTGGGGCCCAAGGACCCTCTGGGGCCCAAGGACCCTCTGGGGCCCAAGGACCCTCTGGAGCAGCGCCTCCAGCTGCTCACTCGTTCAGAGGAGCAGAGGAGCAGCCTACACAACAGCCTGAACCCTGCCGTGATGTTTCCTTGCAGCATTGATGAAGACCACAGGGGAGTGTGTGTAAGTCATCATCATCATCATCATCATCATCATCATCATCATCATCATCATCATCATCATCATCATCTGGTAGAGATGCAGTGTCACAGCTCGTCCTGCAGGGGTCCCTGTAGTTGAAGCAGATCTGTGGAGTCTCCGTCTGCTCAGGATTCTGTCATCTGCGTAGAGTTAAGGTTGTTCTGGTAGACTTCAGTGCTGACAACGTGTTGATCTTCATCATCTTCATCAGTACGTTCTCCTGGTCGCTGCTTTAAAACGGTCTCAGATGGTCGTGCATCCTTCACGCCGCCTCGTCACTTCCTGCTCCCCTTACCACGGTCTGATTCTTCAGGAAGAGTTTAACCGCAGAGCTTCATGTTTGTTCACAGCTGGTGGCCATTTTGGATGATGACATCACAGCCTCTGATTGGAAGGAGGCGTTTCCCTGTGTTTGGTGGGGGGGGGGGGTATTCTGGATCTCCACAGTTCTGACGATGGGTCTGTGTGTCATTCTCTCAGGGTGGAGGTCATCCTGCGCCTCCGCCTCACAGGGTCTCTTCAGCAGATTGCTTCCTTGGCGGCCTAGGGGTGGAGTGTGCTGTCCAGTCCTGCCCCAGCGTTCTGAAGAAAGGTGCGTCTCTGTTCCTGCGATCTTCGCACGTCCGTGTTTTCCTCGCCACAGGCGTCTGCTGCTTGCAGTTTACGGACCTGGATCAGAACTTTTTGGTGTTTGAACGGTTCTGGCGCCGACTGGACTGGGTTCTGATGTGGGATCTGTGTGATCAACAGATTTCAGATCCATGTTTCCTGAGGAAAGGCCCTCAGATCTGACGGTGGTGACGGTGACCCAGAGAACCCGGAATGACATGACGTCGTGGTCGGCTCAGGTGGAGCAGGAGCGGCTGGAGAAGCTGGACCAGGTGAGCAGGTCCTGGAAGCTGCAGGTTCTGCAGAGGAGCCGGGCTGGGTTCTGTCCCATGAGGCCAGAACGGTCCCATCCCACAAACGCACGCAGCCTGTGTCAGAAACGCACACCCTCCAATTCACAGCTTTAGTTTTATGCAAACGTGCAGTATAAGTTTGGAAACGCACACGCTGTGTACACAAAAACACAATAGATGCTTCACAAACACCTGTAATATGAACTCACAGATGGTGCATTTACAAACTCCCCTCATTTGTGAATCCCTGCGGTGAATTCTGAGACTCTCCTGATGCTGCAGGTCAGCTAATGTCACCATTGGCTGATGAATCTGTCAATCAAACTCATCAGCAAAGGAGGCGTGTTCGCTTTCAGCCAACCCAATGGCCCCTCAGACTCTTTGCATAAAACTACAGTTGTGAATCAGACTGTGTGCGTTTCTGAATTATGAGACCTCTCTGGCCTCAACCTCTGCGGCCCTCATCATCAGCCCTCCACCTCCGTGCAGCTCCTGCTGCTGCACCTCAGCTCACCTGTCCCTGGCAGCCGTCATGATGTCATCAACGCTGTTTTCTGCTCTCAGTTCATCCTCGGAGCGACAGAGATTTGCTCCGCCCTGCAGAAGAAGGGATTCTGGGCCGACTTCATCGACCCGTCATCAGGCCTGCCGGTAAGACCCCCCCCCCGTGTGTTTTTATTAATATTAATAATAATAAATGTTATTTTAGGAGCACCTCAGGTGTCCATGCTGTACAGTGACAGCCAAAAACACAAAATATTAAAATATAAATAACATTAAAATTAGATGAGAAGTGTACAAAGAAATGCTTGTAAGGAGTCTTGTAGGTTTGTAGGTCTGTAAGCTGCAGTCTTTGGGCTGAGGTTAGGGCCCAGTGCATCATGGGAGGTCCTCACACCGCCACCTGTCCACCTGCAGTTCTTCGGCGCTCACACCAACAACGTGCTGTTCGAGACCGACGACCGATACCAGCAGCTGGGCTTTACCATCGAGGACCTGGGCTGCTGCAAGGCCATCCGCCACCCGGCGTGGGGGACCCACGTCTTTGTGGGGGCCCTGTTCACCGACGCCCCCTGCAGCACGCTCACCGACACGCTGGACTGCGATTGAGAGGCGTTGGGAGTCTGCACGGGCGTTCTGTTCTGTCTAAGACGCGTAGTTCACCAGTAAGATAGTCCCAAAGAATCAAGTCACAGTAAGACCCGCCCACCTTTTAAAGACCCGCCCACAGTCACTGAGAGGATCAGAGGATGACGGATCGTCTGTTTCATTCAAACTTGTTTCCATTGATGTGGCTGATCTCTGATCGTAGTGACTAATGTAGATTTCTATTAGATAATGGACTCTAGTAGGAAGATGAATGTTTGTCAGAGCCACCAATAAATGACTTTATTGTGTTATTGTGACGACAACAACACAACCAAACAACTCAGGACTTTAAGCTTTGATGTTTATTTCAAAGTGCCTGTGTGCAGCGACACAACATTCAGAGGTATGATAGCACACACACACACACACACACACACACACATACACACATACGCACACACCCACTCATAAACACACACACACATACACACACGCACACATATCCATACACACACACACACCTATACACACACACACACTCACACACACACCTACACACACACACTCATACGCACATACACACACAACTACACAAACACACCCATACACACACACACTCATAAACACACACACACCCACACCCATACACACATACGCACACACCCACTCATAAACACACACACACATACACACACGCACACATATCCATACACACACACACACTCATAAACACACACACAGACACAGAGGTTTCCAGGAGATCTTCATGTTTTTGGTCAAACACGCCGTTTGTTTGTCTCCAGTTGAATCCTGAGTGGTACATCGGCCCGGCTGGACTCTGACCCGGGTCCGGCTGACCCGCTCTGCCGTCAGAGCAGCTGCAGGGCAGAGGTCCGGCCTTCAGGTGGCACTCTCAGGTTGCTTTAACCTTGGCAGACAAACAAAGTTCTTAATTAGCCAATCCAGGTGATCCATGACATCCAAGGAACAGGAATGCAGGCAGAACTCACGTGCACAGAGGGAAAGCGGAGCACACGCATGGGGGGGGTTTCTCAGGCCTGGGGAGGAGCTGCCGCCGCCTGGTTCTCAGCAAACTCCCACAGGTCAGCAGCAGGAGCAGGAACAGCAGCAGGCCGGAGCCCCCGAGCATCCCTTTCAGCATGCTCACTGGGGGGAGAGGGGTCAGGGGTCAGGGGTCGGTTCATGCCGAGAACCTTCAGGAGGAGGAGCAGGACCTACGGCAGAGCTTGGGCCGAGGAGCGCTGGTGAAGGCACAGTGAGCTTCGCTTTGGACCGTGTTGAGGTTCAGGAGCGACATGAAGGAGACGCGTACGCAGTACTCCGCCCCGGGCTCCAGGTACGAGATGACGTTCTCCTCCTGGAGGGGCAGCAGCAGGCTGAACTGGAACACAGCAGGTGAAGGGAGGGGCCTTTGGTCATCAAAATCATGACAGACAGAACCCACTGAGCGCGCTCATTGGTGTTGGTGGGAAGCAGGAAGCCCAGTCCTCCAGCGGAACCTCCTGCAGCTCTAGGATCTTGAGGGGGGTGGGGGGGTCTGAGGTCCTAAGTCAAAGGTCTAGAACCGTGGAGTGGAAGAACCGCCAGGACCGTCTGCAGGTTCTGCTCCGTAGCGCCTCGGGTCTTCTGACGCGTGTGCAGGTTGCACTTCCTGTCTTTTCAGGAAGAGCTTCCTCAGCTGGCTTTGGTTCAGCGTCTCTGAACCGCAGAAAGTTCCTGTTTTGGGTTTTAGCGCAAAAAACCTGAACTTCTCTCTGATCAGGAAACATTTTTAGACGCGCAGACGCGGTAAAATATCCAGACGATAACGGATTACTGAGTCAACACTGATGAAAACCTGATTTCAATGTGAAGAGCCGCTCACTAAATAATAACATACAGACTTCATTAGAACATTTGTAGAATTTCCCATCAATCCCTCTTTCTCCTGGCTCCTATAGGCATTCTGGGAAGTGTAGTCAGCCCACAGTAATGACTGCAATTTGACTAATTAAGGATAAGAGACACAAGAAATGAAACCTCTCTTAGGAGACGATTGATGTAAAATCATGGATCCAGCCTGTAGCTGTGTTTCTCCACATGTACAGTCGTGGTTTTGGTAAAGAAGGAGCTTTTATTCTGACTGCTGCTAAAATAATTTACAATCAAAGCTGAAGATTCCTGTAGAGGAGAAAATGCTTCACTTTTTCTCCTCTACAGAGGACTGTTGTTCAGAAATGCATCAAACATGATTTTAATCGTTTAATGTGTAACTTTAGTCAAACGTGGACAGAATCAAAAGTCCAAAACAAACTGTGAGCTGGGATCCGGGACATTGACCTGAGAACGGGGCTGTTCTGCTGTTCTCTGATACAAGAACCAACATGTGGAGCTGCTGTTTGTTGCCTAAAAGCATAACTTCTGTTTTGTAGAGCAGCTCCATGCCGTCCTCTGAACAGTTTCCACTCGTCAGAACGGTTCTCAGAGCTTCAGCAGAGGAACTCTGTGGGTTTGTTTCCTGCTCTTCAGTTTCATTTCAGCTGAAATCAACGTTCTTTGATTGACTGCGGCGTAAACGCGACCAATCAGTGCGTCACGCTGAGGACGCACAAGATTTCATCTGTAAACATGAACATTTCTGCCGGCCAGCCTCACTGCTCTAGCTCTACTGTGACCGGACCACCGCGAGGACCCTGAACGCATCAGCGCGCCTGAAACACACTTCCGTGTTGAAGCCACCCATGAAACCTGTGGACAGAACCAGAGGATCATGAACAGACAACATGAAGCCTGGAGGGATGGGCATTTGCTCCGCCCACCTCATCAACCAATGGATAATGCCCAAATGGGCAGGAAAAAGTAAACAGAGTTTTGCTGAGTTCACTTCTAAGTCCATCCACCTGCCAATCAAAAAAAATGCTCCCATTATAGGGCGAACATGAGGTCTGATAACATCTGATAACATCAAACGTCCTGACCATAAAAACAGTCCATGTGAACCAGGAAGTAACGATGCGCCCTCTAAAACGGTAAACGCTGTACATCTGTGGCTCTTCTCTCCCCTCCATTACCGCACCGCTTCAACCGTTCACGTCATTCCAGCGGGTTCTGCCGCAGAGGGAAGCAGCTGTGCACCGTTATGCTTCCCTTTACGCTCACGCGAAGCCGACAGGAAAAGCTGCATCAGCTGATCGTGTAAACGCTCAAAGAGTTACGGTACGTCACAGAAGCTTATTTAGGCGTCCCCGCTGACATCTCAGTGATAAAGGCTTCCATTGGGTAGCTCGGTTGGGAAGCTACCACACAGGAAACCAGGGTTCGATTCCCAGAGGGGGAATGACCAATGGAACTGGGAACAATCACCATATCAATGGTGAGCAATTAACACCACCCAGTGGGGCAAGACCCTTAACACTACTGCCTCCCGAGGGCAGCAGTTTGTGAGGTTTGATGTCTTGCCCAGAGCACTTCTACACACGGGCAGGAACTTGTTTGGTGGAAATTTGAGTTGTTGTATTGTGTGATTGTGTTGTTGGTTTGTGTTGTTGGTTTTGTGTTTGTGTTGGTTTTGTATTGTGTGTTTGTGTTGTTTTGTATTGTGTGTGTGGTGTGGTTTATGTGTGGTTTGTGTTGTTGTTTGTGGTTGTTGTTTGTTGTATGTGTTTTGTGTTGTTTATGTGTGTGTGTGTTGTTTTGTTTGTGTGTTTGTGTTGTTTGGTTTTGTGTGTTTGTGTTTTGGGTTGTGTGTTTGTGTGTGTTGTGTTTTGTATTGTGTGATTGTGGTTTGTTTATTGTGTGTTGTTTGGTGTTTTGTTGGGTTGTTGTTGTGTTGTGTTTTCTTGTTGTTGTTGTGTTGTGTGTGTTTGTTGTGTGTGTGTTGTGTGTGTTTGTGTGCTTGTTGTTGTTGTCTTGGTGTGTTTGTGTTTTGTTGTGCTCTGTGTGTTGGTTGTTGGTTTGTGTGTTTGTGTTGTTGGTTTCTGTGTTTGTGTTGTTGTCTTGTGTGCTTGTGTTGTTGTCTTGTGTGTTTGTGTGTTGTGTCTTGTGTGCGTGTTGTTGGTTTGTGTGTTTGTTGTTGGTTCTCTGTGTTTTGTGTTGTTGTCTTGTGTGCTTGTGTTGTTGGTTTGTGTGTTGTGTTGTTGGTTTCTGTGTTTGTGTTGTTGTCTTGTGGCTTGTGTTGTTGGGTTGTTTGTTTGTGGTTGTTGTCTTGGTGATTGTTTGTTGGGTTGTGTGTTTGTGTGTTTGTGTTGTTGTCTTGTGTGCTTGTGTTGTTGTCTGTGTTTGTGTTGTTTTGCTTGTGTGCTTGTGTTGTTGGTTTGTGTGTTTGTGTTTGTGTTGTGTTTGTGTTTGTGTTTGTGTTTGTGTTTGGTTGTGTTTGTGTTGTGTTTGTGTTTGTGTTTGTGTTTGTGTTTGTGTTTGTCTTTGTGCTTGTGTTGTTGTGGTGTTTTGTGTGTTGTCTTGTGCTTGTGTTGTTGTTTGTGTGTTTGGTTGTTGGTTTCGTGTTTGTGTTGTTTTGTCTTGTGTGCTTGTTTGTTGGTTTGGTGTTTGTGTTGTTGGTTTATCTGTGTTGTGTGTGTTGTCTTGGTGCTTGTGATTGTTGGGCTTGTTTGTTTGTGTTGTTGTCTTGTGCTGTGTGGTTGGGGTTGTGTGTTTGTTGTTGTTGTGTTGTTGTCTTGTGTGCTTGTGTGTTGTCTTGTGTGTTGTGTTTGTCTGTGTGCTTGTGTTGTTGGTTTTGGTGGTTTGTGTTGTTGGTTTTTGTGTTTGTGTGTTTGTCTTGTGGGTTTGTGTTGTTTGTGTTTGTGTGTTTTTGTTGGTTTGTGTGTTTGTGTTTTTGGGTTGTGTGTTTGTTGTGTCTGGTGTGCTTGTGGTTGTGTTTGTGTTGTTCGTCTTGTGTGCTTGTGTTTGTGGTTGTCTTGTGTGCTTGTGTTGTTTGGTGCTTGGTGTGTTTGTGTGTTGTTTGTGTCTTGTGTGCGTGTTTTGTTTGTTTGTATGTGTTTGTGTGTTGTTGTTTCTGTGTTTTTGTGTTGTTGCTTTGTGTGTTTGTGTGTGTTTGTGTTGTTGGCTGTGTGTTTGTGTTGTTGGTATTGGTGTGCTTTGATGTTGTTGATTGTGTGATTTGATGTTGTTTGGTTTGTGTGTTTGTGTTGTTGGTTTGTGTGTTTGTGTTGTTGGTTTGTGTGTTGTGTTGTTGGTCTTGTGTCTGCTTGTGTTGTTGTATCAGATTTGCCTGACTCCAGCTAACGACTGAAACATCCATCAGTGACATCTTTCTGCCTCTTTGGTTCAACATTCAGGAGGAAGCTGGTGGTGGAATCAGGTGAGGATCCAGACAGGTACACTCAGCAAGGAGCTGCTGTTCAGAGGAGCTTCATCTCCTCCTGGAGGAGGTGGAGCTGTAGAGATGCAGCTGGTTTACACCTCCACCTCCTCCAGGAGGAGTTGAATCTGCCGTGACTCCTTCCTTACGCAGCACCATCACATGGATTACTGATGGGATTTCATGCCACTTCTGTTCCGGGGTTGAACCAAAAACTGGGCCTACCTGGGTCTGGTCCCTGGTCCTTTGGACGTGAACGAGCACCTCGCTGTTGGCTCCTCCCAGTTGGAAGCTCCTCTTCAGCTCTGCAGGAACACTGAGGCGCAGGAGCATACAGCTCCCACATCCGGAAACGGACACACGAGGAGGCCCGAACACGGCTGTGGAGACAGAGACTGCGTGAACCCGGAGCAGAGCGGTCTCCTTCAGGGTAGACGTGTGGGACGTTTCTGAACAAGTCCAGGATGTGGAGGTGTTGCATCACAAGCAGGAGATGTCTCACTGTCTGATATGGGCTCGAAGGGGCCGGACTCGGTCCACTTTGATGTCTGGTTGGGTGTGACGACACGGACTCGAACTCTGTAGGTGCTGAAGGGGTCTTTGAAGGCCTTGGTTAGGTTACACGTCTGCCCCGCCCTGAGACTCGAACACGCAACCACCGACCTCCATGATTTCCTCCTGCAGAAACACACACTGATCAGCCTCCGAACAACTGAGCAGAACACTAAAGAGGGAAACAGGACCCCCCGTGGATGGGCTGGCTCTGCAGACGCCTCTTTGTCCTGAACCGCTGAACCTTGTTTGAAGGAATGTCAGCGGCAGCTTCAGCCGTCACGAACCACCGCCAGGTGTGGTAAAACACGCTCAGGTGTGGTAAAACACGCTCAGGTGTGGTAAAACACGCTCAGGTGTGGTAAAACACGCTCAGGTGTGGTAAAACACGCTCAGGTGTGGTAAAACACGCTCAGGTGTGGTAAAACACGCTCAGGTGTGGTAAAACACGCTCAGGTGAACAACAACATGTGACGCAACCTTCAGAGGATCAGAGGCTGAAATGAAACAGAAACAGCTTCTGTTTCATTTACGCATCAGAACCTCCTCCCCCCTGACGGTCTCTGACCTCAGTGTCACGCTACAGGACTCTGGTTACTGGGAAGCTCATGTGGAGGTCAGACCCGCACCATCAGCCCTCCTCCACCGTGCACTGCAGGTGGATGAAGGACTCCAGCCGACTCCCAGCCGCCATGCTGGAGCCCTCGGTCAACAGCGATTGGTCCCTGTCGGTCTGAGTCCACGTTTCTATGGCAACTACTGTTCCCAATCAGGAGTGAGCGTGCTGGAAGGCCACACCCCTACTACCACTTGAAAGTAGGCCGGGGAGAATCCGTCAATCAAACATTTTGAATGTTCCAGGTGGGGGCCACCACAAGTTTTTATTAAGGCGTCTGATTGGTCAGTTTATAACTTGAATAACTTGAACTACAAAAAAATATCTAAAGAATAAAAAAGAGGATTCAGTTCAGTTCTCTGAAGCAGTCAATGGTCCAGACCCGTCCACTCTGACAACCCGCTGGTGCACAGCCCCGTGTTTTTCTGTCTGAATCCCGGCTCCGGTTCTCTGATGGTTTTAGTTTCTCTGGGAGCATCAAGCAGACACGGAACGTGTGAACCGATTTATGAAACGGTTCTCGCCAAACGCCCCCCCAGCTGGTGATGCCTCATAAGGCGCCCTTCTGTCAGACTGGGCGGGCTGACAACAGGAGGAGAGATTGTGATTGGCTACAGCAGGGTCACGTTTCAGGATAGCCAATCAAAGCCAAGACTGGTTGAGTCAGGGTGCCCACCGCCCCCCAACATCAAAGACGCTGCAGAAACGGGGAGACTGTAGCTGCCGACCATTGACTGGATGAGAGAACTGTCAACCAAATCAAGTCACTCCTGACAGCAGCCATGTCTGAGACAACGACTGGTCCAAATACTTCCTATTTGGAACGCCATGGGGGAGGGGCCACTGAGTCCAGTTTCCATATACAGTCAATGAGGCCGATGGAACGTTTGTATTTCCTAGATGGCGTTAAACCATCAAGTCCAGGAGAGAGGGTTCTGTTTCCTCCAGAACAGCCGTCTGAGTATTTAAGCTGAACAAACTTCATGTTAGATGTTTATTTTGTTTGGAACTAAATACGTTCTTATGAATATTGAAGGTTTTTTCAACAACAGCTTATTTTACTCATTTTTAATGATCTGTAAAAACTGAACAGATAAATGAAAGTTCTGACAAACAGGAACCAGACAGAGTACTTCAGTTACTGACTCGTTTGCTTTTTGGATCACGTACTGAGTAACTATGACTGAGTACAGTTTCAAACACTGACTTGTTTCCTGAATCCTGACATGGAAGCAGGAGAGGTCAATGCTACGTCAGCTCCAGCTACAGCAAACAACAACACAGAAATGAATGTGAGCTGACCCAGAACCGCAGCAGGACGACCCGTTGTCGTGTTGTTTGTGCTCACTGACCTGGGAAACGCTGACTTTTCTGCTGCGCTTTAGAATTCTTCTCAAAAATCGATTTTCACGACGGATCCATGACAAATGTGAGGACTCTCTCAGTCTTCCTGTTTACAGACTTGTGTTTGTGTCTCCAAACGCAGCAGTTTGTGTTCAGACAAACTCTGATCCACTTATGTTTCAGACTGCTGCGTTCAGAGTCCTCCTGGAAAACAGGAACTTTTCTCCAGAAGTAATGAAGACTTTTGGTCTCAAACGGGTCAAAAATCCCCCATCAACAGAAGAGACCCCCCCTCAGCACAGCGGCGGAGGAGCCTGAGCTCCCCTGGGTGTCTGCTGAGACTCAGTACCTGGTGTTGGAGACCTGGACCGTGAAGCTGGCGTCAGGGGGGGTGTGCGGCCCGGGTGAGAAGGTGAGGGTGTGCTGCAGGTTGTGGGAGGAGATGGACACGTTGGAAGGTGAGGGGAGGGCTGCACAGATCCCTGCTGTGGGGGGCGACAGGAAGACACAAACTATGAAAGCTTCATCTCTGAAAAGTCTTCATCCAGAAACACCTGGGGGGCCTCCAGTGATGCCGGCACGCACACAACCCCCTCCACACAAGCACACCAGTGACCTCATCCCACAGGTTTACCCATGTGCAGCAGCAGCAGCAGCAGCGGCGGCGGCGGCGGCGGCGTGCACGGCCTCATGGTCCTCCAGGCTCTGCCGGCTCGCCTCTGGACCGGGTCTCGGCTGCAGTGAGGAAGGAGGCGTCTGCAGGGAAATGGGAGGCGTGAAGCTGCCATGAGTTTCTGTTTCCTCAGAAGCACCTCCCTCAACCGGGTGAGAGTCAGAGCTGCAGGTCTGCTGGTGTTTGCAGAACCTCCTCATCTCTGCTGCTGCACACAAACCACACCCCCAGACACCCCCCCCCCCCCGTGTGGCTGGGGGGGTCACAAAACACCATGTCAATTGTCCAGGAGGAAGAAAATAATGTACATGTAAGGGACGCTTTCTGGAGGGTGGACTGTTACAGGAGGACATACGGTTCTATACGGTTCTATACGGTTCTGCTGCAGAACCTCTGCAACGACCCAACAGACAGCAACCGTCTGCAGGCCAGAACCAGACCGTTCTAACAAACATGAAAGAACATTGAGGCTATGAAATGTTCCTGAGTGGAAGAGGCGACAGCACTCACCCTTAAAGGGCAGAGGATGGGTGGGGGCGGTTCTGCTCATGTCTGCTTCTCCTCTGCACGTGCACATTGGCACAAAGTTTAGTGCACGTAGCTAGAAAGTGGGTCAGGCTGAACATGTTCCTCTACTTCCGGAGCCGTGCCAGCTGTGCAGCAGTGGTTCACCAGCAGCGTCATACACATGCACCTCATTTCCTCTGTGTGCCTGCAGCACCAGCTCCAGCTGGGGGCCACAGCAGCCCCCCTTCCCCACAGCAACCCCCTCCCCATAGTGATCAGCTGAGTTCACCTGAGCAGACAGATACCTGGCAGTTTTTCTGCTGGTAGATTTAGAGTTTATGAGGTCTTATTTACAAATGTGTTTATGTCTTTAGCTGCTTGTTTCATTTCCCTTAAACTTTATTGATAGTAAAGTCACATTCACAGAACTGAGACCTGAACTCACATGTAATAGAAAGTCATTAAAATCAACATTTGAAATAAATATATCCAGAAAATAAATGAGCAGCAATGAAAGAACCAGGTCAGGAGTTCTAATCTGAAATTGAACCTTTGACTGTATCTGAGGGCTGGACTGAGTGGGCGTGTCCAAATTAGAGGGCAGTGTACTTCCTGGGCTTCATTTAACCCTTGTGCTATCCTAGTCATGTTAACATTGGGAATGGGGTCATCTAGACCCACTAGACAGTGGGGTCATCTAGACCCACTAGACAGTGGGGTCATCTAGACCCACTAGACAGTGGGGTCATCTAGACCCACTAGACAGAGCTCTGAACCTTTGTTCTTCAATGATTTGTGATCTTCACTGGTGTCCATGGATTACATGAAATCCTCTCCACCTTCATCCACCTTTGTCATGATAGGAGAACACCTCAATGGAAGGGGGGGGGGGGGTCATAGGATAGAACAAGGGATATAGGCTGCTTACGTCATGGCGCCACAACAATCGCTGTCCAAATTCAACGACTCCTTCAAATGCGGCCATCGACGACGCCCTACTTTTTCCCAATGTCAAGGATTGGTCTGCTGTACCCTTCTATGCTGTCCATATCCCAAGATGCAATGCAGCTGAACCCGCAGGTTTCTGTCAACAATGGCAGACTGTGAAGTGGGACCCGGAGTTGGAGATAATTACACCTCCAAGATTAAAAGGTAGATCAAACAAACCAGGAAAACCTTCAGCTCCTTGCCTGGTTCACTCCTCTCAGTTCAGACTCACGGTTGCTAGGCAACAGGACACTCGCCGATGTAACGGCTGGAATGACCTAAAGGCTGGACTCATCCAAATTCACATCCAGCGCACCCGCTCAATGAAGGACCCAGCCAACGTCGCCCTCAAATTTGGACCCGCCCGGAGACTCCTCCCCCTTGCTTTCCAAACAGGAAGTACCTGCTGGCTCCAAGAAGCCAAAATCCCACAGACTTCTGTAGAGAAATAAACAGCTGTTTATCGGTCAGAAGAACCGTTCTGGATCTGAAACCTTTTTTTTAACATCTTCTTGATCATCCTCATTTTTTTAAAGATATTTGTTTCTGTAATTCAAGTTATAAACGGACCAATCAGAAGCCCCCATAAAAGTAGGCGGATCACATCCAAAATGTTTGACAGATTTCATTCCACTTTCAAGGGTGCACGCTCACTCCTGATTGGACAGTGGTTGCCATGGAAACTTGGACCAATCACTGCTTACTGATGACATCTGGCTCCAACATGGCGGTGTCCATTTCATGGAATGGCGACTGAATTGACTTTAATTTGTTTAGACGTAATCATTTTCTATGCTGGGAGGGTCAATGAAATGTACTGAAGCAGTGCATTATGGGACGTGAAAACCATTCGTTAGAGCAGTGTTTTTCAACCATCTCCCACGGCACACTAGTGTGCCGTGGGAGATGGTCAAGTGTGCCGTGGGAAATTGCCCTCATTAACTGATCTAAAAACATTTCCCATCTCCAGGAAATCAGCTCTTTTTTCATCCAAACAGGTCCTGATAAAACACTGAGTAATTAAGAATATAAAAGATCATAAAATAATTTTTTCTTTGTGTTTATTTGATTCTATTAAAGACATTTTGATAAGAATGAATTTACCGCGATTTAGCTGCAACTAAAGCTGTATTTTGGAAAAGTCCCGCCCCTTTAACTGTCTCCACCAATCATTCTTGAAGGCTTAATCACATGTCATCAGTCTGGCCAATCAGAAGTGGTTAAAGTCTCAACTTCCTTGTTCAGATTCTTCTCATAAAGTCGCTCAGTTCTAACAAAATACCAGCTAAAGCTCGTCTTTAGCGGTGTAGCTTTCCACAGAATCTGGTGTCAGACCGTGGAACAAGAGAACAAAACAATGAAGCTCTGAGACGCTAATCTTTCTGCCCTTTAGTGTCCTGTAGCGTCAGATTTTACACTACATCTCCCATGATGCATTGGCTTAAAGGAACAGCGTCTGAGCTTACAATGAGTCGTCCTTGTTATACGTCTTGAAACCACAAGAACACGCATCAAACAGATTTTTAATTTTCTAACTTATCTTTTATTTTATCTTTTAGAAAAAACTGCTGCAACTTCCATCTTTTTCTGCCACAATTATCACGAAAATGCACGTGAGATTGCGGGGGGGGGGGGGGGGGGGCGCTGTCGATCAATACAGACTGCGTTTTTGCTTTATTTTTTTTCTGGATGCTGGTGTGCCGCGGGATTTTTGTCAAGGTTAAAGTGTGCCGTGGCTCAAAAATGGTTGAAAACCATTCGTTAGAGCAGTGTTTTTCAACCAGTGTGCCGCGGCACACTAGTGTGCCGTGGGAGATGGTCAAGTGTGCCGTGGGAATTTCCCTCATTAACTGATCTAAAACCATTTCCCATCTCCAGGATTTCAGCTCTTTGTTCATCCAAACAGGCCCTGATAAAACACTGAGTAGTTAGGAATATAAAAGATCAGAAAATTACTTTTTCTTTGTGTTATTTTGATTCTATTAAAGACATTTTGATAAGAATGACGTCACGGTACCACCGCGATTTAGCTGCAGCTATACCTGTTTCCTGAAGTCCCGCCCCTTTAACTGTCTCCACCAATCATTCTTGAAGGTTTAATCACATGTCATCAGTCTGACCAATCAGAAGTGCTTAAAGTCTTAACTTCCTTGTTTAGATTCTACTGATAAAGTCGCTCAGTTCTAACAAAAATACCAGCTAAAGCTCGTCTTTAGCGGTGTAGCTTTCCACAGAATCCGGGATCAGACCGTGGAACAAGAGAACAAAACAATGAAGCTCAGAGACGCTAGTCTTTCTGCCCTTTTGCGGCAGTTTCACACTTCATCTCCCATGATGCATTAGGTCACGTGACAGCGCCTCGGCGTACAATGAGTCGTCCTTGTTAAACGTCTTAAACCACAACGAACAAACAGTTTGTAAATTTCCTAACGTAACCTTTATTACATGTTTTAGAAAAAAAACAGCTGCAACTTCCAGCTTTTTCTGGCACAATTATCACAAAAATGCGCGTCAGATTGCGGCGGCGGCAGCCGCGCGGGGGGGGGGGGGGGGGGCTGTACATCAAAACAGACTATGAGTGTCTGCTTTTTTTATTGTTTTTCTGCTGGTGTGCCGCGGGATTTTTGTCAAGGTTAAAGTGTGCCGTGGCTCAAAAAAGGTTGAAAAACACTGCGTTAGAGGACAGTCAGACCATAGATCCTCTGCTGCAGGAACTCCTCCAGCCTGTAGGGGGGGCTGAGAAAGGACTGAAGAGAACGAAGAAGTAAAACTTTATTGACACGTTCAACGTGTTTAAAGTACAAAACGGCACAGAGGATCCTCCAGTGGCTCAACACCGCTGGGGGCGACACATGTACCCAGAGCTGTCATCGTCCTCCTCCTCCACCACTTCCTGTTGGGGGGGCTGTGATGCTGCTGTGACACCCCCTGCCAGGTCTTCCTCTGGCCCCGCCCCCTGCTCTGAAGGTCCACTGCAGCACAAGGAGAGGAGAGGATCCTCCTGCTGCTCCTCCAGCTCCCGGCTGAAGGTCACTGTGAGGAGGTTCACCTCCTGAGCCCCCGCCTCTCCTCCCAGCAGCTTTTGTTTATCTGTTCCCACCCCAGCCGTGCTCCCCGACAGTTCGGTTCTGCTTCGAGGCTCCTGAGCCTTCTTTTGGCAGGGGGGGTCTGGGCAGGAAGTGGGCGGCGGTCTGGGTCCAGACGATGAAGGCAGGGAGCTGGAATCCCCCCGCCCTTTGTAGCCCTCCTGACTGCTCGCCCCGCTGCTGTCTGTGATGCTCTCCTCCTCCTCCTCATCCTCACTGTCCTCTGATGAAGACAGAGTCAGGGCCTTCTGCCCCCCAGTGTTGGAGAGAGAGGACACAGTCTCTGGGAGGGACTGGACCAGAACCTCCTCCAGGTGACGGATGGTTGTCTGAAAGACACAGATGGGTTGGAAAATTTCAATCACGGTTTTATGGGAACAGAGTTTGAGGAGAACCAGAATTTTGCAGAACCGGGTTATGTAACCTTTATGTATAACTCTAGGTCCAATCCAGTTCTGCCCAAGCATGGTTCTGTTAGGTGACATTAAGCAGCGCTGCGTTCATCTCTACAGCTATGCTGGAGATACGCAGACATCAAAGCAGCACATGTCTCCAGTCTACTTCAGATCCAACAAAAGGTGTTTTTACAGAGTGTCTTTGAAGGCACCACTCACCAGGACTGATGGGAGCTTGCTGAATTGCAGGCAGGTGGTTCTGGTCCACAAGAACAGTCCCATGCAGACGGCCACGGCCGTCAACAGCAGGCAGAGCAGAACGGAGATGAGTGGCTCTGCGGGAGGACACGGAGTCACCCACCATGAACAGAACCCACCCAGAACCACCAGTGTGGACGTGCAGGTACCTGCAGCGAAGGTGCCGGGTGTGTGCGCACACACGGGCTGACTGAAGTTGGAGTGGATCCTGTCCAGCGTGTGTGCGAAGCGGATGGAGACGCAGTACCGCCTGCCGGAGGACAGATGCTCCAGAACCTCCCCCTGCATGGTGACCCGGTCCTTCAGGATCTACCAACAACGGCACAGACGTTTCCTCAGAACCAGCAGGAGCTGAATCGCCTGAAGATGAGACCATTCATCTTCTTCATCTGCCACCATCACAGATCTGCTGCTGCAGTTTCTCTGCAGATGTTTGGTTCACCTCACGTGTTCTCCACATGTTCCTCTGTGGAGAACATGTGAGGTCTCTACCTGACATGTTCTCCACATGTTCCTCTGTGGAGAACACGTGAGGTCTCTACCTCACGTGTTCTCCACATGTTCCTCTGTGGAGAACATGTGAGGTCTCTACCTGTAACCTGACATGTTCTCCACATGTTCCTCTGTGGAGAACATGTGAGGTCTCTACCTCACGTGTTCTCTACATGTTCCTCTGTGGAGAACATGTGAGGTCTCTACCTCACGTGTTCTCTACATGTTCCTCTGTGGAGAACACGTGAGGTCTCTACCTCACGTGTTCTCCACATGTTCCTCTGTGGAGAACACGTGAGGTCTCTACCTCACGTGTTCTCTACATGTTCCTCTGTGGAGAACATGTGAGGTCTCTACCTCACGTGTTCTCTACATGTTCCTCTGTGGAGAACATGTGAGGTCTCTACCTCACGTGTTCTCTACATGTTCCTCTGTGGAGAACATGTGAGGTCTCTACCTCACGTGTTCTCTACATGTTCCTCTGTGGAGAACACGTGAGGTCTCTACCTTATGTGTTCTCCACATGTTCCTCTGTGGAGAACACGTGAGGTCTCTACCTCACGTGTTCTCCACATGTTTCTCTGTGGAGAACACGTGGAGAACATGTGAGGTCTCTACCTGTAACCTGACATGTTCTCCACATGTTCCTCTGTGGAGAACATGTGAGGTCTCTACCTCACGTGTTCTCTACATGTTCCTCTGTGGAGAACATGTGAGGTCTCTACCTCACGTGTTCTCTACATGTTCCTCTGTGGAGAACATGTGAGGTCTCTACCTCACGTGTTCTCTACATGTTCCTCTGTGGAGAACATGTGAGGTCTCTACCTGACATGTTCTCTACATGTTCCTCTGTGGAGAACATGTGAGGTCTCTACCTGACATGTTCTCCACGTGTTCCTCTGAGGAGAACACGTGTTGACCTCTGCGGTGTGCGCCTGCGGGGATCAGCTGGGCGTGAAGATGACATCGCCTCAGCAGGAACCCTGTCAGCTGATCATACGGTACCGGTTCTGCGGGTTTGCTGTGGTCCCTGATCTGCAGCTGGAACAGACACTGATTGTAGACGGAGGACAGGCTGCTGTGGGGGGGCCGCAGCTCAACGCAGAGGTTCCTGCCGCAGGGCGTGACGGTGACCAGAGGCGGGTCCAGGTGTTCTAGCAGAAGACCCAGACTGACGTCAGTCACTGTCATCTGCAGACGTGTGTGGGAGGGGGGCAGGACTCCTCAGACTCACCCGCAGGCTTGAACCCGGCGACCTCAGCGGCCGGCGAGGCCTGGTTCCCCATCAACGCCGTCACCTGGATGCTGTAGCTGTCAAACGGGTGTTTGTTTAGCGCCGCCGTCAGGTTGCAGGTCAGCGGCTGCAGGACGCGCTCACAGCCGCGCACCGCCGCCTCCTCGTCCCTTCAGAGAGAAGAAGCACGTGATCACAACCTGGAGGACCCCCCTCCCTCCCCCGGACAGACGTTCACGCACCGGTCTGTCCTCTTGGTAACCCTGTAGACGCTTCCTGGGGGGGTTCCCGGTCCAGGCTGCCATGTCAGGAGGTGCTGCAGGTTCCTGGAGGTCAGGGTGAGGTGGGTGGGGGCGGGGACCTCGCTGACAGCTGCAATGCAAACATCTGCATCAAACGGCAGGAACCTGGGGGTTCGGTGGTACCAGAACTGACGACCCCCCCCTCTAAGATGCTCTCATGTGGACGGACCAGAGCAGAGGATGCATGACGGATGACGTTCACAGGACCAGCTGGAACACGTATGGGGTAATGGCAGACAGATCACGTGTGCATCATCAGAATGTGTTCATTCTGATGAGGAAAGTGATTTCTATGCTGATGATCATGATGTGTTACACTGCTTGTTTTTGTCCAGATGATGAAGATAAAGATTGTTTAGAAGAAGCCAGCGCAGTGATACAGAACATTTAAGCTAGGTTCACATTCCATCATCCATTTAGAAGAACATGAACACTCACCTGAGCACAGGTGTTAGCTCACCTTTACACTAATAGTTTGCATGATTGAATGAATAAAATATTTCACACTAGTTGGTT
Source organism: Oryzias curvinotus (assembly GCA_023969325.1). NCBI lineage: Eukaryota > Metazoa > Chordata > Actinopteri > Beloniformes > Adrianichthyidae > Oryzias > Oryzias curvinotus. Next base: position 271,641 of record CM043717.1, read on the forward strand.
TGAAGGCATGAGTATGCGTGTGTGAACAATATCCGTATTGTGTTCATGTTGACATGTGGACATTTCTGCAGCTAACAGGTGTGTTTATAACATCTGAGTGTGTGTGGACAGGCCCCGCCCCTTTCAGATTTGTATTACATCTGAACCTCACTGTAATGATAAACATCCAGTAAAGTTGTTGCTGCTTCATGGGTTTGCCCCCCCCCCCCCTTCTTCCCTCCTTTCCTCCTTTCCTTTTCCGTCCAACATCAAAGATTCTCAGATATGATTTGATTGACAGGATTGTTCACCTGTCCGGACTCACCTGCAAGAACCATCGGCAGGCAAGTGACGATCCAAACGCGTGACGTCATGACCGTCGACCTCCTCCTCAAGAACACGGCGCGTGCCGCCCACGTGATGCTTTTACTGTCATTCTGACACTAATGTGTCGCTCCGAATCGGACTGGGGCCCAGCAGAACCCGGACCCGCAGTCAGTGGTCCGGTTCTCCCCTGCGGTCCCAAAACCCTCAGCCCACCGCCACCGGAGCACGCGGGTCCGTTAATCCATCCAGAACCTACACCCCCCCCTCTACCCCACCGGTACCGAGAGTGAGTACCGACTGAACCCGGGTGGCAGACCGGACACGGGACCAGCGACACCTGTTTGGGGCCCCGGCGACCCCACGGAGAACCCCGAACCGACCCCAGGAAGTGAAGGCGAAGAGCGAAGGGGCGGAGTCACCTGCTGCCTTCAGGGACCCCCCGCCATTTGAGCGCCGTCCGATGAGGAGTTCGGCAGCGGTACCGCAGAAGTTAGACGAGCTTCAACATAAACTACTGTCTGAGTACTGACACCGGAACCACCGAGACCCCCGGAAGCACCAAAACCCCAGCGAGGGTGGGACTAAGGATGCACGCAGTACAACTTGTAAATTACGGAGCAGTCCCTGAAGGCATCATGGTTTAGGGGAAGTCACGTGACTTCCAAACCGTCTGCACATGGAGCGAGCCCCCCGTCATGATCATGGGCCCCCGGTTACATGCTGCAGACAGGACGGAGGACAGGCTGGAGCGGGACCCAAACATTCACGACGATCAACAACATGGAGGAAGTTTCTATTCAAAAAATCCACAACATTTACGTCACTAATCAATTCATGCTGAGATACATAAAGTCATCCTGAAGAACTTTAACAGCAACCAGAGGATCAGAAACTACCTCCACGTCCTCTGTGATAACATGTGAAAATGTGAAAAGAAAGCACTAAACGTGTTGAACAGACGTCACAGACATTTTTATTTTATTTTCTGAAGAAAATTCTACTGAACAGGGCCTTCAGTTCACTGCTGCGCTTTTGTTCTCTCAGCATCCCATAATTCAACATCTCAGTTGATCTGAGGTTTGTTTGTTTTTAAATATTCTCAGGACATTTTTCAGATTTGGAATCAAACTTGAAAACCTTTTCAGATGTGATATTTGCTTGATGAGATTCATCAACCGTTTTGGCAATGATTTTGTTTTTTTCTCTAAATGAATTTTTTTAAAGTGTTTTTTCTCCCTTTGCTTTCTCTATGAAAGTTTGTCTAAATTCAGTTGTAAATTTGAAAATATCGTGTTTTTTTCCCCTTTTTGTCTGAAGTTCCAGCGTCCGCTTTGACTTTAGTTCAGAGGCTTTTTGTTCTCATCCTCACTCACACTGGAACCTTCTCCTTCAGGTTTACTTTCTGTTTTTAACGGATGCTGCTCGCCAACATCATAGATGTAAACGCAGAAGAGTCTTCATGGCTCATTTTCATAGCTGGGGCCCCCCCGCTCAGGATGGATTTGGCAGAGAAGGTTGAAATATTTGATCTGCTTCAGTTCAGAGCCTTTGATGGATGACATGTCCGTCCCAACGGCCCCCCAGGTGGGGGGCAGGGTTTCCTGACCAGAGGGAAGACCAGCCGGAGACGGGAAGCGGACAGTTCTGCTGGTCCTCGCTGTTAATCGGCGCCTGCGCCTCCTAACTGTGGGTTCACCCTGCAGACAAGTCCACACTGGACCAACCAGCTCCCTGATGCATTCATGGAAATCCGCCATCAGAGTTCTGCACATTTCCTTTGACAGTTGAGTGAACTGTGGACATCGGCTTCAAAATAACTTTACAAAAAATAGACAACGTCCAGAAGTTAATAACAACCTCCACTCTGTGTGCCAGAAATGTGTAGCATGTTGTTGACGCATGCTATTGTGTATTGCTCCATTTTGTGTATTGTTGCATGTTGTCTTCTGTTGCACAGTGTCAGGTGTTGCTGCGTGTTGTTGCACGTTTGCTGTCTGCGTGTCGTCGTCTTCCTGAGATTCCGGTGCTGCAGGAATATTTCCTTTTCTGAAAAGAACACCTGCACGGATGAAGGACCAACAGAAACCACGTTTGTCATCTGTGTCCCAGATACCCTGAGAAATCTTCCTCCTCTTCTTCCTCACTCTGCAAAGGAATGTGTGCACAACTGTCCTCCGTCTCCTCTGCATGCGCCGGGTGATGCAGCAGCACGCAAGCTGGATCTTCCCATGGAGTCTGAGAGTCATCCTGCTTTAAATGGTCCAGGAAGTCCCCACACTCTTCCTCCTCGTCTTCATCAGCAGCAGCAAGTGAGGCCAGCGTGAGAGAGAACAGATCCACGTTGCAGGAGATGTCCGGCATGATCTCCTCTTCTTCCTCTCCCTGGACTCCCCTCTGACTCCTGCTCTGTGCGATTCCACCCTCCTCTTTGACTTTCTCTGCGTCATCTTCCTCATCTTCATGTACGTCTTCCTCAGCAGGTGCTTTCAAACTGCTGAAAGCATCTTCAGCCCCGCTCCCGCGACAGGATTTCAGTTCGGAAGGTTCCCCGGAGGAAAGTTCTGCATTTCTGTCAAAGTACAGCTGCACCCCACCCTCCTCTTCGTCGTCTTGGTCTTCCTCATCTTCTGAGGATGTCAGACTTGCCCTAAGGAGCTGTTTCTTCTGCTTTGACATGCCAGGTGTGATGGAGATGGGGTCCAGAAAGGTCTCATCTGGAGTCAGAATGGGCTCTTTGGTCTGGGGGGCCTGGGGAGACAAAGACAACAGGAGTGAGACGCCGCTGCCAGCAGCTGGAGGAAGATGATCACGGATTTGATCTGCAGGATCAGACCATCGCAGACAGGGAGCCAGCCGGCTCCGCCTCCTGAACGTCATGATATTTCTTATCCTCATGGAGGCAGTAATAGAAAAGCAGTCCCAAATATTAACTGTATAAGACAATTGTAAAAAGGGACTCCGCCCCCCTGGCACTCCAAACAGGAAGTGGCTCCAAGAAGCCAAAATCCCCCAGCCTTCTACAGAGAATAAGCTGTCAGTCATTCTGTTGGTCAGAAGAACCGTTCTGGATCTGGTACTTTTATCTAACATCTTCCAGATAATCCTCATTTTTTAACAATATAATTTTCTATAATTCAAGTTATTCAAGTTATAAACTGACCAATCAGACGCCTCAGAAACAGTAGGAGGTCTCAAGTTGACCGTTTGATTGACAGATTCTCTGGAGCCCGCTTTCAGTGGAAGGGGCGTGGCCTTCCAACAAGCTTACTCCTAAATGGAGAGAGTGGTTGCTATAGAAATGTGACTTAGATTGACTTGGACCAATCACTGCTTCTGGCTCCAACACGGCGACGGCCGTATGGCGGGAAAACGAATCGACCTCCTTGTTTGGGAGACGACACACCCGCTCCGTCCAGTTCTGACATACAGTCAACATTCAGGGAACTCAACCCCCCCACCAATGTCAACCATGCGAATGAATCCTGCGTGATGCGGCAGCAGAATACGGCCAGTTTGAAAATGTGGAATTTCAAAATAAAGTTAATGTTCTCTTCAACCAAAGGAAAGAAAAAAAACCCTCAGCAGAACTGTGTCTTTGGTTATTCAGTCCCAAAGAAGCTCAAAGAGGACGGCATGTTAATCATCTCCAGATAGATCTACTTCCCTTTGAAAGGATCCACCGCTATAATCTGCTAATTAGGGACTGAAATCCTCTCCAGACTTGTAGGACAGCCAATAGCCACCTTTCTTACTGCGGGGTTGGACCACTGTAGCCCTGCAGGGTTTGTGGATGTTGGCTGGACGTTTTGAACGACGGACTCAGAAGGGTTTTCATACCGGATGGACAGCTTTGAGTTTAGATCGACTGATCCCTTTCTTTCTCTTTGATTGTTTTGTATTTTTGAAGCTGACTAAAGACTGGACTTGACTTGTTTCTACTCTCTAGTCCACCTCTGTGTTCATGTTTCCAGCGTCCCGTCCCACTTCAAATGATAAGACCACCATCTCACCATGAGAGCACTGGGCTTGGTGACCTTCAGCTTACAGAGGAACCCGGTATAGAGGAGGACCCATGAGGCAATCAGGGAGAGGATGAAGAGAAAAACTAGAGGAGCGACCACCGAGCTCACATCAGCAGCACCTGAGGACAGAGACAAGAGTTCACAAACCAACGGGACCAAGCATTAGGCAGACGTTTGAATCCAGACGGCTCAGAGATCCAGGACCCAACCCAACCGGACTCTGAAAGACCCTGGATGAATGGACCAGGAAGTTCAGCTCACCTGTTCTGGGAACTGCAGGACTGGTGAAGGCACAGCTCCAATCAGAGCGGATGGTATTTTTATTGGTGATACCGGAAATCTCCGCCGCCACGCAGTACTCGACGCCTTCCTCCAGGTTGTCTACAGTGAAATTCTTGTTGGGTCGTTCCAGAGTCTGAGAGACAAATAGAAGAGTGTACATTTCAGACAAGTTCACCATGAGTGGAGCCACAGCGTCTCCTCTGTCAGAGGAAGAACCAAACCAGTTCAGGTCCTGAACCCTGAGGCAAACCCTGTCCTGGTCCCTTTAAAGTCCCCCTCCAATCACCTTGTGATCTATTTTCAGAGTATTCCCAGTGGTTTTTTAGTTATATGACGCTTTTAGCCAAAATTTAAAAACCTGTGTCATTTTCTAGGACATTCATGGGTTCATTAGAAATTCACCTTTGACCCCAAATTTACACTGGTCCGTCTGCGGTGCATCTGCGTTGTGTGAGGAGTCTGTCTCAAGACCGTCAGTTAGTGTACATTGTCTCTTTCTTTTTTTAACTTGTCCTGTCCAACATCTGGACAGGACAAGTTAGAGCAGATGAGAGCTGAGGGACAGATTTTGCTTTAACAACAGGGTTTATGAATCTACAGACAAACCAGAGGAATGTCTGAATAAACCCCTTTAGGAATCCAGGACAAACTTTATTAAATTCCATCATGTTTGAAAACCTTTGGTGCTGGACGGAAAAGGAAAGGAGGGAAGAAGAGAGAGGGATGTTAGAGAGGGGGGGGGGTAGGAGGGTGATAATAGGAGAGGGGGGGGGATAAATCCATGAAGCAGCCTAAAGCAACAACTTTACTGGATGTTTATCATTACAGTGAGGTTCAGATGTAATACAAATCTCAAAGGGGCGGGGCCTGTCCACACACACATTCAGATGTTATAAACACACCTGTTAACTGCAGAAATGTCCACATGTCAACATGAACACAATACAGATATTGTTCACACACTTATGCCTTCAGACCAACTAGTGTGAAATATTTTATTCATTCAATCATGCAAATTATTTCAGTCAGACAACTCTTGCAGTAAGAAATATTTATTTGACATTTTCCACATACTTTAGTTGGCATTCACATCTTTTGGTTTGGCATAAGGCTCCGTTCAATTCCATGAGAGATTTCCATAAAACTTTCGGGTAACAAAAACCCCCAACACTTAATTATCCAGAAGAAGAAAAATGTGTATGTATAATCAGTGTGTAATAAAATGGGGTGTGTTTTCGGCAGCATTCCATTTCCATTTCATTTCCCAGTATGACTGCTATGTGTGACCCGGCACCATTGACCGTTTGGGCCGCCCCCGTTCGAGTACAGCGCCACGAAGGGAACATGCTATCTAGTGGATCTGCTATGTGTGACCCGGCACCATTGACCGTAGGGTCGCTCCCGTTCGTGGAAACCACTAGAGGAACATACTATCTGAAAGAGAGAGGGAAAGAAATAAAAGAGGAGCCAACATAAAATTACTCATACCTGATCTTAGAACGTAAGCTCACTTCCCCAAAACAAAACGCTGTGCAGAACTATAATTTAAACCGCCTAACAACCCGTATGATACACTAACTTACATCCAATCCAAAGCTTCCGATGGCGCAGTATGACATGCTGAACAGCCATTATTGGAACTTCTATTAACTAAGAACAAGCTTGATGGCCATAACTTCTGCCATCGTGCAACTATAAATACACGAGCTTAGTACATCCATTATTTCGAAGCTCCCAACGACAGTACAACGAACGAGCCTAGTAGCCATAATTTTCCCCATTCGGCATACCATTATAAGCGCTCAAGGAACATCATTAAATTGAGATCCCATCCAAATATTAAGAACGAGTTCAACGCCCATAATTACTATGCTTCATTGGCATACTACAAAATTGGCTTAAGAACCAAATTCGAGCATACTATGATACAACTTAGAACATCCTAATTTTGAGGCTTCCACCCGGCTATAATTTTCTTTTAACATCTATAATCGAAGAATTTACATTCATTCTGCTGTTGACATTGATTGATTAATTCAGTCAGAAGTGTCATTGGAATGCAGAGGAGGTCCACCGCCCCGTCACTTTCAGTGCAGCAATAGGTACGTCGAGCAGTCATCGTTGCAACACCAGATCAAGGAATGCAGGGGTGACATCACTTCCTGGAAACGGAGAAGCCGATCGGGGCGTAGGGGTACTCAGGCTCAGGATGTGGTGCATAGATAAAACAAAGCAGTATTAGTCTTGACAAGAATATATAAAAATCCCAGAAACTGATCAGTTTCAAAATGCTTGAGATAAATGAAATAACAGTGCTTTTTAAAGAACAAATCTGAGAAGTGAAATTTAGTAGATAGTTAAGGTAAAGACCCATTGTGGATTTATCGCACCCTAGAAACCATCATGATTACAAATTCCAACAGTGAAATGATAGTGAACTATATAACCTGCACAAAGTCTTAACACCAAATTTTTTATACATTCCAAAGATAAGAAAAGTAACCTTTGACAGTTTCAGAGGGACGCACCTTCAGGAGGCCATCGAGGAGTAGGTGATGGGAAGAGTAGCCAAGGAGATTTGTAGATGAGGAAGGTCAACATCCCCCATAGCAAAGGATTACAGCTTGGCTGGATTTGATGCTTTGCATCTGATATAAGTGGTTCTCAAATTGGTGGACAACAAAGTACAGACTACTGAAATTGTAATTAGCCAAGGGCGTCTGGATACTGAAAAAGAGAACTTAAGAGCCATGAGGGATCATAGGTTTTGATAGCATTTTTGCTGGACTGAACCTTAAGCATTTAGAGGCGGAGTATAACAAGCCACTAATGGGGAAGCATCTAGCAGACTGTCATCTGCTTAAGCAAGGCAGATAGAAGACTGACTTGTGAACACAAGATTTAACTCTTGAACTAAGCTTGACAGCGCAAGTGATATACTCCTACGGTCAGGGTAGAAATTGCCCAAGGTGGTATTTAAACATTAACCAAGTCAACCGATGACACAATATTATCATTCACTATTGAAACAGCCTTAATATAATCTCCAAGGATGAAATAACCGGACGACACCTTATAAATCATCAGAGCTGTAGATTCTGGCGGCCGGACAAACACAAACCACTCTTAAATCCTTTCCCCCAAACCAGAAGGCACAGCCTCAGAAGAACAAGTGGAGGGAGCCTGAAGACACGACAGGCATCATAACATAACTACTCCAAGCATAGAGAGGGAAGGAACAAACGCAAGACACGAAATCCAGAACAGGAACACAGGGCCCAGGACGGAACTACCCAGAACAAGAACACAAGATGAACGGATGACCATAGGACCAAAGCCACAGCAAATGTCACCACAGCTACCTGGCTCACGGTTTTACACTGAAAATTCCCCACTTCCCATGAGTCTTAGGGGCTGAAGGCGGGGCTAACCCCCAGATCCCCACACTATACATATGTGTGCGGGGTGGGTGGATTGGGCGGTTTTTCACTGGGTCTGGCAGTTTTCTCATGACTTTTGGGCTGGAAAACTGTGTCACTATCTGGCAACACTGATCAGCTCCTTTCCGTGAGTGTGGGTCAGAACGGACCGATGTCTGTTCTCCACATTTTAACAGGGCCGTCTTTCACAGAGATTTCTGCTCATTTATCTCTGGTTCTCTCTCTGCCTCATCAGTGACCAGCGGGGATCTCATCAGTCAGTCTCTGCATTAAATCCATGAGAAAAGTGATCTGTGGTCGTTTTTGTTCAGCAGCAGCGTCACGTTCTGCTTCATTCATTCTGATTGCAGCTTCTGCTGTGAGCTCCACAAAGAAGGAACGTGGGATGATTGTCGTTTAGAATGTGGACTTAGAAAAGCTTCAACTTGTTAATAAAGGAGACAATTTGTGTCAGATGATCAGGAAGTTTTAAATTTTCTCTGGGATCTGTTTAGTTCTTTCTGCCATGACCAATGTTACTGCTTCCAGAAGCTCAGAATGAGAAACATCGTGACTTTCCATTCTGTTCAGTAAAAAGGAAGAATCTTCTTGTTCTTCCAGAAACGTCCTGTGTTTATCTTAGACTCTGAATTTATCCATGTTGACCATGAGGGTAACAGTCTGCACGCACATCAAATCTATATCTATGTGTTCTGATAGTGGGTGTAACCCGCGCAGATGATTGGCGGTCACGTATGTGTCGGGAGCATCATCAAACACACACACACACACACACACACACACACACACACACACACTGCTAAATCACTTTTATTATTAATTATTATTAATACCCTCTGATGGTTTGAGTGTGGTTTAAGAGGGAAAAAAATTATGAAATGAGGCAAAGTGTATAGAAAATATGATGAGATGCAAAGAGCCGCACGCTCATTGGCCAAGAGCCACATGCGGCTCGCGAGCCTCGTGTTCACCACCCCTGTTCTAAATGGGTGGTAGAATGTGAAAAGAAGGAGGGGGAGTGACCAGCCATCCCCACACCAAGACCCCCACCGCAGCAGCAGCGGCAGCCAGAACCCCCCAACGCCACACGGCAGCAGGCAGAGCAGAGCAGCAGTGGACATTGTCTCAGTTGCGTCTCCGGCCTGTGCCTCCTCCCCCCTGGCTCCAGGAGGAGTTGATGTCTTGCTGTCATCGCTGTGTCTCAGCATCCAGAACGTTAGCTCTCAGTACCCTCTGCTCCTCACAGAGTCCTTGTCAAATGCAGGTTTTGTGTCAAAAATGATGCTATGCTTTTGTTCTTTCAGAATTAAACTCTCACCATCCATGACAAAAAATGAACACGGTGTTATCTGTGGTGCTGACGTGTGTAACTGTGTGGGTACATCACCGTAAATATGAGCTAAACATTTAGAAAGTTTGATTTTGAAAGTACAAAGGAGGTTTTGCAAAACTGACGCGTTGATGTTCAGGAAATAGAACTCCTGCGTCCAGCTCGCGCTGCCCAGGGCCAGACTTTGGACGCAGACACGCCGGAGGTGATGTAAAGATTCTGATTGATTACTGAACGCTCTATTGTTGTGTGTCAACGCAATGAAGACACACCTCGGACGGATCCGTGGAAATCAGCCTGGACGACTCAAGGCTCTGTGACGTGAGAGCACATGAAATATTCAGACCTGGTCTGCTCTGTTGAGTCTTGCTTCTCTGAAAGAAGCGTTTTTCTGCACTAAATCTGTCCCCGTGTACCACTGGAGCAATATTCAGAGTGCATTTATGGAAAAACAAAGATTCCCTTTTCATTTCTGTCACAACTGTAAATCAGACTCCAGAGTAGAACATCAGCAGTGTTGATGACCCTTACCTCCTCTTTGCCTTGCTGTCCTTTCCTCCAGAAGATTTTAAAAACGGCGCCATAAAACTTCTGAATGTCCCTGACGCCAGAGTGTCTGTCCGCTTCAGGAAGAGAAATGTTGACCCAAAGGCAGGTACCGCATCCGGCCACTGACAGCTTTGGAGGACCGACTACATCTTGGGGGGAGAAGAACAGGACTCCGTCAGACCGCAGCAGCAAAAGCAGCAGATCAGAGCTGCCGGCTCGTCCTGAGGACCTACTCTGAGCGTAGGGGTCAAAGATGACTTTGGCCGGGTCCGACTTGCTGCCGTTGAAGTTCGCCCAGACTTTGAACTGATACACCTTTGATGCGTTGAGCTTCAGCGTCACGGACGTTTCAAAGGTGGACCTAGACAGCAGCCTAAATTCTTTATTGTTGGCCCTAAAAGGAAGAGGTTCAGTTGTCAGAGGAAAACAATGATGGTTCATTTCAAAGGCAGATGTGCGTCACATCAGGCAAACATCAAGCACACACACTGAAGGAGACGAGCTGACAGGAAGCTGATGGACCAGAGAAAAGGAAGCAGCGGCGCCGGATTGACGGGCGATGTCAGGGAAAGGGAGGACGGCTTCAAACAGCCTCACTTGACTGCTACAGCTGATGAGCGACAGTTAACGTCACATGACCCGTACGGGGGGTCACCTGTACAGGTGCTGTGGGTTTTTGGGTTGTCCCAACCCGTGGAGGGTCACAGAGGAGGGGCTGCAGGGGGGGGCGCAGCCGTGTCTACAGTTCCCTTAAGGATCGTACGGCCACCTCAAGGGACGTCATGAAGATGGAACGTACCATTGTCAAACGTGCTGTAAGTGTACGGGGAAGTATTGGTAAGGATAAGTGGCACCCAATTATGGTGTAGGGGTGATGATGTCATACGGCGTCCTTACGCCACACTCTAGTTGTTAGTAAGGTGAGAGTACTGGCTCCTCACTGACCGCACACACCAGCGTGCACGTGATCCACAAGCGTCTGCAGGACGTCCACACAACCTGCACTCTGATTGGCTGATGTCCTCATTTCTGACAGTCAGGCTGCAGCGAGGAGCGTGCATGTACCACGTGCACAACACCAACAGCTCTTTGTACAGTCTGCAGGCTTTGGGGGGGTTAAAAAGGACAAACCTGTACGACGCGCCTGCGTCTCACCTGCCCCCCCCTTACTCTCTTGGACCTGTCTGTCGCTGCAGCATGACCGTAGGAAAACAGCATGGCTCCACTGAGCGGCCCACCGCCCTCAAACGTCTGACCGCTTTTCAGCCGCAGACAGCCGGACCCGCCCATCAGGACCCGCCCATCAGGACCCGCCCATCAGGACTGCTGGGACTTCTCTGCCCCCCAGTGTCTGAAGCTTCTGCGACTTTTGCTACTTTCATTAGAAAATGTCTTTCTACCTTCGTCACCTGAACACTGTTGATGTAATGCTTTGGAAGAGGCCTTCCTCACAAATGAACGTGTCTATAAGGAAGCTGTAACATGAGAGCTTCATTCAAACCCAAACAAGTACCGAATGCTTCCAGCTTTAGCAGTCAGCAGCGTTTTTACGGTTTTTCCCTTCTGGACCCGACCAACCTGGACCCAATTTCTACCATTTCACTTTCTGCAGTTAATAGAAACAAACTTTGCTTCATCTTTGATTGATCTTTTAACCCTGTATTTCACTTCTTCATTCAGTTTAAACCTTTACCAACTATTTCAGCTGCTCCCTTTCCTTTGGTGCTTTATCAGCCAATGTTATACAGAAGAAAGCCGTTTCTGTTTAGTCCAAACATCTTTCATTAGGTTACAAGATTAGCTTATATTTCTATTGTTATGCAGATGATACTCTGCTGTCTATTAAAGAAGTAGGGGTCTCATGTTTGCAAGACTTCAACCTTGACTGACAGATTGACAATAGTTGGAGGACTTCTAAAACGTTGGTTGATGTTCTTCAGAGCTCTTCAGGGCTTCACTTGGTAACAGAATCGGACTGGACGATCACTTTGGTCTCCAGTCCCACAGGTGGAAGTCTGATGTCATTTCTGATGGAGGCTTGACGTTACCTCTCAAGTAAGTCATCTCTGCTTCATGTGCTGCTCAGAGCAACAGAACATGGACTTTCAGGTGTTTGTTACCAAAGAGCTTTTCTCTGTTTCTTCATCTTGACTCACACTTTTTTCCTCTTCTCGTTCTGAAAATCTTCATCTTTAATATTCATCACATTTGAATGCTGTTCCAATGGAATCAATCAGGAAACATCAGGATTTTAGTGAGCAGAAGATGACATCATCTGAAACTGAAAAAGACGCCCAAACAGGAACATTCAAGCGTTACGCCTCTGTGGTCAAAGCTGCACCGTCTGAAGCCGCACGCTTCTTCAGTGGAAACCAACAGCAGAGACGAGAGGAAAAACAGCCACTCGGCCAGACCTTCCATCAGAGAACAAGCCTGCGAGAACCTGCGGTTCCTTTGCTCTGTTTTAACCGAGAACTTGACCAAACCAAAGGTCGTGGAGGTCACAGATCTGACCCTGGACCCAGAAACCCTCAACAGGCTACAAAGCTTCACAAAAGATGGTGGAGCTTCCAGGAGGTTGAGTGAAAGTCACAATCTTCATCTCAGACTCTGCAGGCCTCAGGCAGCCCGTTGATGCTGAATGAGGAGCAGTGTCGTGGATCATGAACTGGATTATTCCGGATTATTCTTTCATCTAAACGACATTTATAGTCTATAAATAGATCAAAATCAAAAAGCAGCGCAGACTTTTTCTGCAGGACTCTACTAGTGTGACGATCAGAAACACTTTCTTTCAGGATTTGTTGGAGACGTCTTGCTTCCATGACTCCTGCTGTATTGTAAATTACCCCCCCCCCCCCCCCCCCCCCCATAAGGGGAAGGTGAAGAAGATTCCAGACCTGCCATAAGGTCCTCAACATGTTCAAAAGAAACGTCTTTCCAGGCTGAAGTCAGACTTTGTAAACAGAGAGCCCTCTGATTGGCTCCCGAAGGGTTTTTATTCCCCCCCCCCTTGCTGTCCTCACACTTCCTTAATCAGACAGGAAATACCCTCCAAGTATTTTTCAACCTTCAAACCATCTGCTGTTTCACCTGAAGATGCGGATCCACGCTGCAGAACCGCTGGGATAGCTTTCAGTGCTGAACTTCTTCACGTTCCAAGCTGGACCAGGTCAGAACCAGGTCGGCTCTCTGCAGAAGTTTCACTTCAGGGTTCTGCTAGAGCCTCAGAGGCCTATTATTCCAGAACAACACTTTGCTTTCAGAGCAAAGACAGAAAACTACAGCAACCCCAGAGACACCAAGGAGCTGAGTGTTGATGACTCTGCTGCTTCCTTCAACCACCACCTTGGTTTTCTCCCCTCAGATTCTTCTTCTGCTCGATGCACACATTAGGGCTTCGCTCCATCTCGGGGCTCCAGGGTTGTTTCCTCCATTGCTATGCTGATGACACTCAGCTTTTTTCCACAGAGTCTTCATCGTGTAGTGGTTTCACACAACCGAACCGTCCTCCACTTTTCAAAGCTTCACTTCAACCACAGAGTGTGCAGGATTTATCAGCATGGAGCGCTCTGACACCGTTCTGAAGGGATGTGGGTGAAACCGTGGGTCTTCCTCCGACCACAGCGGTGAGGTTCAGTCCAACAAACCCTTACAGAGAAGAACCGCCCCACGCTGACAGAGATCTGGTCGTGGTGTCAACAGAACGCAGAACAAAAACAAAGTTAAGTCATCATGTAGGTTGAGGATGCAAACGCAAAGAGGACCCATTAGTGCAGACTGTCCGCCCGGAGACTGGAGGGTCGTGAGTTCAAATCCACGACTGAGTCACACCAATGACTAAAAAGTCTCTGCTTGACACTCAGCATTAAGGGGGCTGGATTGGGGGTATTAAACCACCAAATGGTTTGCCCCCTCCCAGGGTAGAGGGAGAGAAAACAAACCAGGTGTGCAGCTTTAAAGCACCAAAGGAAATGCAACGCCGCGCTCAGTCCAAACAGGACCGTCATGGCAGGACTTTTGGCAAAGAAATCCACTGTTGTTGGGAAAAGCAGTTTTTTCTTCACATCTTCCCACATCCTTCAGGTCCAAAAGCACCTCACTGCCCCCCCCTCATTCATGCAGCGCTGAAGGCGCCGAGCCGGAGAGCGATTCTCCTTCCAGTCTGACTTGGAAAGAACCTTCACGCTTCTGCCGGCGTGAGCGTTCACGAGAAGCGGCTGTTTGCAGGATGTAGCGTCTGATTTCTCTGAATCAAGCCGAAGCTGCGACTGACTCACAGGAAGTTCATGAAATCTGCAGGTCTTGGAAAAAAACAGCAGCGTGCGGTGGCTGTGGCGCGGGGGGGGGACTCCAAACCACCGGCTTCTCTAAAACAACAGTTTCACACTTTCTGCCGTTTCCGACGTAAAAAACATCCAACCCTCAAACAAAGCAACGCAAATCCTGCAGAAAGTCCAGAACCAGAACAACAGGAAGAGGTCCAGAGTCCAAACACCGGTTCTCCCCCTTTAACACCGGCACCCGGTCCACGGGACCCCAGCCATCGCAGAGCAGGCGCCGCTGAACAGAACCGTTCTGGTTCAGGATCAGCCGGGTCGAGCCGATGCTTCACTCTCAGAACACCCCATGGTCCATCTTCAGATTCGTTAAACCCCCCCACACAGGTTTTTGAGTCCGTTTCCAGGCTCTACGTACTAAACATGCAGCCTTTGAACATTGAAAGTTAAACGCGCTGAACTTTGACCAATCAGGGACTCAGACCAACGTCTGACCAACGTACCAACGTCTGACCAACGTACCAACGTCCTTTCTAAACGCAGGAGGGCCACCCGTTTGAAAAGAACAAACTAACGATTGCAGTTTGTTTCCGGACAGAATTTGACAACAACGAGTCTCTCAAACATCAGAACCGAGCTGTGAAAGAAAAAGTCTGGAGCAAATTCACCAGATTTACGGCGCTGTGACAGATGTGGGTTTGAGCGCCGGTTTCAGGTGATGACCGTGAGAGCGCAGCGCGAGCGTTTGCCAGACAAATAAAGGATGAAGATGAAGGTCATCCTCCTCTTCATCTGACTGTTGGATCCACGTCAGTCAGCTGTTTGAGGTGGGCGTGGTCAGCTCTGGATGAGTGACACGCCCACCTCGTCTGGTTCAGCTCGAAGCACCTGGGCCACGCCCACACGCCCATCCCAAAAAGCTGACTGTGAGCTGCACAAGCAGGAGCGGAGCAAACCTGAACCATAGCCGGGCCAGAACTGAACCAGGACCAACAGCGCTCAGAGGGCCGAGCGGCCTTACCTCTTTGAAATGCTGTACAGAGTCCCCGCGGGAGTCCCGGGCCCCGGATCCCACCGGAGCTTTGGGGAAAAGTTCTTGGAGACCACGGAGAGGTTGACAGGAGCAGGCAGGAAGACGAGGGCTGGAAGAGACGAGGAGGGGATGAAGAACGCAGACCTGCTCACACGAGGAGCCATGCAGCGACTCAGAGCTCCAGCTCACCTGTGTGGAGGAACCGCTCAAACGCCGACAGGTGAGGAACGGTCCGCCTCCACACAGAAGTTTGACACATTTGAGAAGTTATGGAATTCTGTGGAAGTCTACGGTTTCCGTCTGATGTCTCCAGAACTTTGCTAGGGGAGCGACGCTGAAGTTGGCTTCTGATTGGCCCGGGCCCTAAAGGAACCTTCCACTGCATTGTTCCCACTGAGACCACCTAGAACCGGGTCCTGGTCAGAAACCACAGGACCCGGACGGCTCAAACCCGGATTAAAGAATGCATTAAACACAGCCTCTGATTTGTGAAACTTTTATTTGCTTTCTCCTTCCCTTGTCCCTGTTACCCATGATGCTTTGCAGCTGTGTCCTGTCGGGCCATGTTCACTTTTTGTGTAGCTATAGAAAATATGAATATCATGATAGTTTTTTTGTGTAAATGTATCAAACATATTGTGATCATATAATTGTTTAAAAATTACAATTGAAAGAAAATAAAAATTCAAAATCACAATTTAGAAAGAATATATTTGGTTTTTGTGAGGTTACATTAAATTACAGGTAAATTAACTGAAGGGAAAAACAACTATCAGGGTAAAATTTAAAATAATTTAGTTGTAAATTATTACTGAAAACTAACTTAACGTTTATTCCATCTTTTACAAAAATCAGCAGCAACTTCCAGCTTTTTCTGGCGTCTCATAAATGCAGGTGAGATCATGGATGAGCTGTAGATCAACACGCGTTTCTCCTTTTTAATGTTTGGATGCTGGTGAAAAGCGCGCCTTGGCTCAAGAAAGGGTGTAAAACACTGGATTAATATCTAACTCATCATATAATCCAGGTTTGATGGGTCCAGGTCCAGCGGTTTTGCAGCAGGACCTGGTCTTAGGTGGTCTTAGTGGGAAAAATACTGGTGTCAATCCAGCCCTCTCTTCAAAACAGTGTGCCAGTAAAAGCTAGACGTACTATTTTTTAACAGTTAAAACATAGTGTGAGAACTGTCATTACATTTATATGTATATACAACCCCCCCCCCCCCTGTATAAATATATATCTGTTTATATATTTAAAAGTCTGATGAGTAAATTTCAAAATAAAATGCTATTAAAATCATGAGTTGAGGAGTACTTATAATGTTGACATATGTCTAAAAAAAGCAGGTTCTCAGAGTCATTTCACTTTCACTGATAGTGTCCCACATGGTGATGTCATTAAATACGTTTCAGACAGATCTGATGTGGAATTTCAAAATAAAACCCATCTGACATTTGCCATAACTGTGTTTTGCTGCCTTGTAATACCAATGTATTACATGCAATGTATGACTGAACACACATTTCCAGCTGATCTGTCTTCATCCATGGACAAGCATTCTTCATGATTCCACCTCTCACAAATGTCACACTGTATCTGTGAAACAAAAATCAAACCTTTTTTCTTTCAAAAAAGATGTCATTTAAGGCTGTCTTTGACACCTACTTTACTCTACATACAATAAATGATATTCCACCTGTACATTATGTTTTTGTTAAAATACAGTGTTTATGCATTCTTTGGTTTTCCAAATTCTTTTTTCCACTTTATGATCCTTTTTCCTGCTTAAAGATTTTTTCAATTAACCAACTAAACCACAGACAGACAAAGAAAACATTTATGGAAAATAAAGACATTTAAAAAGAATATCGACAACAGGTGATAAAGAATGACAGCGTTAGCATGAGCCGAGTGCTCTAAAGGCAACCATGACCCAGGTGCTGCACATCCAGGTAGAACTCCACATGCAGTGTTCCACCGTGCAGCCTGAGCCCCTCCCCTGTCCTTCTCAAACATCCCAGCCGCGTCTATGGCAGGTCATTTTAACATTTAGAAGCTAAACTGGATCCGCCTCCTGACAGGAGATGCAGATGCAGCAATTCACAGGTTACAGGACGTCCCAAACAGGTGAGACACCATCAGTGAGAAGGGAAATGACTCTGAAAAGTAGAAGTTATTTTCTAGACATATGTGAAAATATGGAAAAAACACAGTTATAGTGAATTTCAGATGGGTTTGATTTTGAAATTCCACATCAGATCTGTCTGAAGCTTATTTAATGACATCACCAGGTGGGACACTATCATGAGAAGTGAAATAACTCTGAAAAGTAGAAGTTTTCATGATATTAATTGCGTCCTATTTTGAAATTACACACCAGACATTTAAACAGACAGACAGGCAGGCAGAGAGACAGACAGACAGACAGACAGAGAGACAAACAGACAGACAGGCAGACAGACAGGCAGACAGACAGGCAGACAGGCAGGCAGGCAGGCAGGCAGGCAGGCAGACAGACAGGCAGGCAGACAGGCAGGCAGGCAGGCAGGCAGGCAGGCAGACAGGCAGGCAGGCAGGCAGGCAGACAGACAGGCAGGCAGACAGACAGACAGACAGACAGACAGACAGGCAGGCAGGCAGGCAGACAGGCAGACAGGCAGGCAGACAGGCAGGCAGAGAGACAGACAGACAGACAGACAGACAGACAGACAGGCAGGCAGGCAGGCAGGCAGGCAGGCAGGCAGGCAGACAGGCAGGCAGGCAGGCAGGCAGGCAGGCAGGCAGACAGGCAGGCAGGCAGGCAGGCAGGCAGGCAGGCAGGCAGGCAGGCAGACAGGCAGGCAGGCAGGCAGGCAGGCAGGCAGACAGGCAGGCAGGCAGGCAGGCAGACAGACAGGCAGGCAGGCAGGCAGACAGACAGACAGACAGACAGACAGGCAGGCAGGCAGGCAGACAGGCAGGCAGGCAGGCAGGCAGACAGGCAGACAGGCAGGCAGACAGGCAGGCAGAGAGACAGACAGACAGACAGACAGACAGGCAGGCAGGCAGACAGGCAGGCAGGCAGGCAGGCAGACAGGCAGGCAGGCAGGCAGGCAGGCAGACAGGCAGGCAGGCAGACAGGCAGGCAGGCAGGCAGGCAGGCAGGCAGGCAGGCAGACAGGCAGGCAGGCAGGCAGACAGACAGACAGGCAGGCAGGCAGGCAGGCAGACAGGCAGGCAGGCATGCAGACAGGCAGGCAGACAGGCAGGCAGAGAGACAGACAGACAGACAGACAGACAGACAGGCAGGCAGACAGGCAGGCAGGCAGACAGGCAGGCAGACAGGCAGGCAGGCAGGCAGGCAGGCAGGCAGGCAGAGCAGGCAAGCAGGCAGGCAGGCAGACAGGCAGGCAGGCAGGCAGGCAGACAGACACAGAGAGACAACAGACAGACAGACAGAGGCAGGCAACAGGCAGGCAGCAGGCAGGCAGGCAGCAGGCAGCAGGCAGGCACAGGCAGACAGGCAGACAGGCAGGCAGGCAGACAGGCAGGCAGCAGGCAGGCAGACAGACAGGCAGGCAGACGACACAACAGACAGCGCAGAGAACAGCAGGCAGCAGGCAGCAGCGCAGGCGACATGCCAGACAGCAGGCACAGAGACAGACAGACAGACAGACAGACAGGCAGGCAGACAGGCAGACAGGCAGGCAGGCAGACAGACAGACAGACAGGCAGGCAGGCAGACAGGCAGACAGGCAGGCAGACAGGCAGGCAGGCAGGCAGGCAGGCAGGCAGACAGACAGGCAGGCAGGCAGACAGGCAGACAGGCAGGCAGGCAGGCAGGCAGACAGACAGGCAGGCAGGCAGACAGGCAGACAGGCAGACAGGCAGGCAGGCAGGCAGGCAGACAGACAGGCAGGCAGGCAGACAGGCAGACAGAGCAGGCAGGCAGGCAGACAGGTGTTTGTATACACTCGTAAATGTAATGACAGTCCTCACACTTTGCTTTTGCGGTAAAAGTCCTTCTTGCTGTTTCCGTAACGCACTGAAGAAAGCGGCAGACTGTTTTTAAGAGCGGACTGGATTGACAGATTTAGAGCGGGGGGGGGGGGGTCAACAGCCAGGAGCCTCTCTGAAAGGTTTTGATTGACTTGATTTCTTTTTGCTCTGATTGTCTGCGGATGAATTATGACAGCTGGACTTCTGTGTCCAGAACGGAACCATCGCCGGTGACCTTCTGACCTCCAGCAGGAGCTCCCAGACACTTACAGAACCAGCTGGACTCATTTCACCCAAAGGTTCGGGCACGGAACTCCTCCGCAGAAGCGCGCTCGCCTGGTGACGTCAGAGCCGCGTGACGGAGCTGCTCACCTGAACCAGGTAGGCGCGCCAGGAGCAGCAACAGCAGGAAGCTCATCCTCGGATCTGTCTGTGTCTGCGAACGTCCAGACGGGCCAGACGCCGTCTCAAAGTCCGTCCCAACACGAGGATCGGTTCGCGAAGCCTTCGGAACCGGCTAGAACTACCGAGACCTGGGTCTTGTCCGGTCCGGAACTTCCTGACTGACTCCTGCCAACCCCAAACAGCCGCATGTCCCGCTGAGACTCCAGAAACAAAAATCGAAATCAGCTGACGTCACACACACCTAATGACACACCCCCAACTGGGGGAAAGCCTCTGCGCGCTCTGGTTCACATGAACGCGCACCTTCAAAGCTATGAGCTCCTTTCCCTCCCGTGATCCTCCTCCGGTGGAACCAGACATGAGGACGTTTCCAAAAGTCCCGAAAGTGCTTTCGAGCTTGGCAGGTCTGAGTTTGAGGATGAACTTCAGACCCGGGTTTAGGAACTCGGACTGCGCATGTCTGATCGCGGTCAGCTGATCTTGGTGGCAGTGTTTTGAACTCCTCTGGAGTCGTTGTTCTGAGGATCTCCTTCAGGGGGCGCTGGCCGCCCTCAGCCCGAGGAAACCTCTGCGGAGGAGCTGTGCATCTGCGGCTGACCTGCAGCTCACAGCCACAGGTTCGATTCCAGGGCAGCATTTCCATCCAGGCTCTTCTCTTTGGAAATTTCTGGATCAACAGTCTGCCTGGACTTCCGGAGGGCTCTCAGCATTTCTCTGGACATCGGCTGCGTTTCAGGGTTTGACTGCAGGACGTCTGCCCCCCTCCCGCTGTGGTTGTGCTGGGTTGTTCCTCCCCATCGTGGCCTTGAACACGCCCAGCATGGCAGACGGCAGAACCTTTTGGTGTGATCCGCTCTCCTCTCTGCTTCAGTGCACGACGCTGAAGTTGGCTTCCGATGTGCGCACTGAGTCCACCTTTGACCGGGTCCTGTTCAAAAACCGCTGGACCTGGACTGCTCAAACCTGGATTAAATTATGATTTAGATACTAAAGAACCCATTAAACCCAGTTTCTGATCCTATGCAATGTAAAGGTAAGAGGGACAAGGGAAGGTCAACTTGAAGCAAAACACCAAAACAGGAACTTTAAAGTAAATTAGGAAACAAACCAAGAAATGTTGAACAAAAAACAAAATATAAGTCAGGGGCTCATGCTAACCCTGACCATAACTATGTGTCCAATCTGACATGTTTCCCAGTTTCTGTTGTATGTTGATGTCTGAGATTTGTATGTGGCCTCTTCCAGCCGTCCTGGATTCCTGTAGTCCATCATAAAAGTGCCAGCTTTTGTCTGTGCCCAGTCTGGGGAATGCAACAAAATGATTTTGAGCCCTCAGGTGATATGTTATGGGCCACCGGCTCGTACCTGTGGAAACAAATACAATAGTACAATCCAGTTTAAAAAGAAAAATAGAAAGATTTCAATGATTCTATAATTAATTTTCCCTCCAATATTCAATAGTAGCGAAAAATACATATGACGCTAATTAAATTAAACCCAATGCTATAAATCTCTACATTAGTGCTGCATTTTACGCCTTACTTTCAACCAAGAAGTTCAATCAGATGTGGCAACACTGTAGGATGCTGGTTCTCAGTCAGCCAAGGTCAGCCTGCAACTTAGTGAGGTCTTCACACCTTCCAACAAAACTATTGTTTCTGTTACAATAACAGTAAAAACAAGCAAACCGTTTGCTAGATAAGTGCATAAAAAAGTTTTGTCAATAAATACAATGAACTTACACAATATGTATTGAGTTGTAACTTCTTTTTGCAGTTGGAAAGGCTGGAATAAGACATGTTTATACAACTTCTGTACTGTGAAGGATTCAAGTCTACATGTGACCATGTCCTCCTCTGCCCCAAAAGCATCCCAGATTGATCTGGTGAATCTTCTGATCTAATGCATAATTTAATCCAGGATTGAGCAGTCCAGGTCCAGCGGTTTTTGAACAGGACCCGGTCAAACGTGGACTCAGTGCGCAGAAAACAGTGGAATGCTCCTTTAGTGCACTCGCGTGTCGGAAGCTGTGAATCGGAAGCCAACTTCAGCGTCGTAGTGCGTGTCCTTTCAGATTAAAAGCCTCAGGTGTTTCTGTTACAGACGTGGAGCCAGAGGCTCCTCTGACCAGCGGGCTGATGGGGAGGCGGGTCAAAGCTGGAAACCCGGCCGTTTCATGACATCATCTTTCCAGGAGCGCCATGCTCCTCCTCGTCCCGCTGCAGCAGAGCGTCCTGTTTCCAGTCCAGAACCGTCTGGAGCAGCTGGACCCTTGAGGAGCAGATTACACAACCAGAGTTTGTTCTGCGTTTGCAGCGAGGCGGGACACAGAACAGCATTAGACAGCAGTGGAGCGGCTGCAGCCACCAAGGACAGGACGAGCACGTTGAGACGCTTCAGCCCAGGTCTGTGGTTCCGGTCGGGTATAAAAAAGATTCCTGACGAATGACAGAGAAGACAGTTGTTCTTCTTCCATGAGAGAAACCAGTCAAGCTAAAACCCTCTGCCCCCCCCAGCATCAGCAGCATCTCCTCAGACCCGGAGACTCGACCACACTCGGGTTTGGACTGAGGCGGCCGCGTGCAGCACTTTGAATCCCGACCCGTTCGGGATGAAAAAAGTGAATCATGAAATTCTGAGAAGTTCTGTTTTCCCAGGAGAACATCTGATGAAGAACATTTCAGAGAGCAGAACCTTCTGAGAGCTTCATGCTGCTGCAGATCATGGATCAGAACATCCTGGAGGAGGAAAACAGAAGACCCGAAACAACAGGCCTCACAAACAGGAGCTTCTCAGAACCACGGGTCCATTTCTGAGCAGCTGCAGACCTGCTGGGCTCTCTGTGAAGCTGCACCACAACGTTCTGGCAGCTGTTGAGTTCAAGGCTCGCCCCAGATGTTCCATTTTATGTTACTAACATGTTAAAAGCACGTTGTTCACATGTTGTTAACATGTTAGTAACAAGGAATTAACATAACTTTGACATAATATTTATGTTTTGTTCCTAACATGTTTCAGCATGTTGTCATTATTATTAGGAGTGTGTGAATAACATGTTATTTTATGATGAGCATTTTATAAACATATTTTCAGGATTTCTGAAGAACGTTTTTCTTTGAACATGACATGACGGTCCAGACGAGGCCGTAGACCTCAGAGGAGCTTCAGACGCTGCAGCAGCTTCACCTCGGACCGCCTTTATTCTGGAGGCTGATCAGAACATTTCATCAAAAACCCAGACAGGATTTTTCCAGACGCCCTGGAATCATTTATTATTTGCTGAAAAGGCCGGTCTCCCCTCCTCGGTGTCTGTGTTGTGACTCTGTCACACATGCACACTCAGCTCCACCACAGCAGCCGACATCAGCACCGGTTCTGATGGAGAGGCTCTGTGACATCAACCCGGTCCAGTGCTGACAAATCCATCAGAATGATGTCGTCTGTCTCTACAGTTACAAATATCCACTGTTTACATGAAAATGTCTCTAAAACGCTGAAGTTTCTCTGCAAATTAAAGCAACATTTCAAAAGTACAGAAAAGTCTACATCAGAACCTTAAATGACAGTTCTGCAGTTTGGAGCGTCTCAGTTTCAGAACCTCGTCTGTCATCCACGTTCGGTCTGTCAGACTAATCAATCATTTTTCCATGTCAGCATTCTCTGAACATGAACACTGTTCCTCTGACAGCATCATGAGCGCGCACGTGTCCCAGCCATCCACACACACATGGACTTATTCTGGCGGGAGCATCCAGTCTAGAACCAGGAACCAGGTCCATAGACCACCAAGACCCACAAGGTCTCCTTATCATCTTCATTTCACTTTTGTGCCCCCCGCCCCCTTTTATTGTTTAAAACACCTCCTCAGTGGATGCTGGGGGGTGTTGGGCTCCTCAGTGGATGCTGGGGGGTGTTGGGCTCCTCAGTGGATGCTGGGGGGTGTTGGGCTCCTCGGTGGATGCTGGGGGGTGTTGGGCTCCTCGGTGGATGCTTTGGGGTGTTGGGCTCCTCGGTGGATGCTGGGGGGCCTCGGTAGGAGCCACAGATCTGAAGCTCTGGACTCAAAGGACTCGTCAGTAAACGAATGTAAAGAACAGCTTCTGGGGGCCGGGACCCGGGTCTCTGGGGCTCTCAGAGGTGTCGGGAGAACCAGACTGGGGCTGAAGGAAGGGCAGGACCAGCAGGGGGAAGTGCTGGGAAACAGCAGCAGCTGGGGGCCCCACCACGGTGTAGGCCTTTAGGGCGGAGAGCCCGTTGAAAACTTCCACATCAACAAGGCTGATGTGTGAGGGAGGGGGCAGGTCCAAGGGGAGGGCCTGGAGCCCCCTGGCCCCTGAGCCTGGAAACAGGCGGATCTCTTGAGTGGGGTAGGGGGCTCCAGGGGCCGTGCTGTGGATCCTGAGGGTCCGCAGACCCAGCAGAAAGACCTGCTGGCTGTGGAGGGGCTTTGCTCCGCAGAAGGACAAGCTGAGGTGGAGCACGGTGCTGCCGTTCAGCAGCTCCCCCACCACCCACAGCTCCGTGAACCACACATGTAGGGGCCCGGGGTGCCGGAGCCCACCGGGGGACAGGGAGGAGCGCAGAATGGAGTGGCACTGGCACAGGGAGGTGGCCAGCAGCTCATCGCAGTCCTGGACGGCTGCAGAGCAGCTGCAGTTACGCAGACTCTGACTGTAGGGGGAGCTGCTAAACAGCAGCGTGATGTTTGAAGAGTTGATGGAGAAGGGGGCGGAGCTCAGGAGGATCAGCCAGCACCATGGCAACGCAGCACAGGAGCTCATTTCTGGACTCATCTGGAGAACGGACGGAGGCTCCACATCTTCACGGCCTGGAGGAAGCTGTGGACAGAACCAGAGGAGAACATCTTCAGCGGTTCCTTGACCTCACAGAACATCAGCAGACTCATCAGGACGCCCAGCGAAAGACCAATCACAGAACCCAGGAGCACAGGCTGAAGTACAGGCAGAACTTTGGTCTGGGACAGGACAGAACCCTAGAACGTGAAGCCATGACATCACAGTAACGCGGATGCATCCTTCCTGATGGGGGATGCGGGGCAGCAGCTCTCTGGAGGTTGGGTCTGTAGAGCAGAGGGGTCCTCTGGAGCTAACAGAGGGACGTCCTGTCCTCTGTCTTCAGAACCCTGAGGTTCTGTTTGCGTTCTGTGGGGTTCCATAGGTCACCCCATAGCTTTGGGGAACGCCTCTCTGATAGGTTCAATGACCACAGCAGATCTGTACAACGCCAGGCTCTGCTGAATTGGGTTCTGGACTGCTTCTGACCCGGTTCTGGCCGCCAGCAGGCATCATGCAGACTCTAAGAATAAACGGACTCTGGTACTGGTCAGACTACCCGGCGTGAAGCATCTGATGTTTAAAAATTCTTCATGATGAAAAATAAAAAACGTACAATAAACTTCGTTAAAAAAATACGTTGAACTGAGCATGACGGACTTGGACCAGAACCTGCAGCTGATCCCAGTTCTGAGACCTGCCGGGGAGGAACGGGTCAGCAAGAGGCGGATGTTTCCGTTCTCAACCAAAACCACAGAGGAGTAAGAACCAAACAGCACACCTGAAACACTGACAGAACCAACAGAACCAACAGGGTCAACCACAAACCTGACAAGTTCTGACTGGTGAACGGACTAAAAGCAGAACCGCTGATCCAAACGAGAGGTTCTTCTAGAAAGAGATCCAGCAGAGCTGTGCTTGGAAAGGTCCTGCCCGAGTCAGAATCCTCAGAACCAGAATTTCCAGAGCAGCAAATCCAACAGCACCGGCGGTCCCTGAGTCTCCATGACGCACTTGAACACATCACACACAAAGGAGCCCTCTGTCTGCTGGTAACCCCCTCCAGCCATGCATCTGTGTTTTTACAGCATGGGGAGGGGGGTCTAGAGCAGCTGAGTCCCCTCCTGGTGCTGATCCAACTTCTCTCTGCACACTCAGAACTGGACCGCGTGACGATGGAAACACAAAGTCAACTTTTCCTTCCCGGGTCATCCTGGAGCAGGTTCCCAAACCCCGACGCCTTCACTGACTGCATGGAAAATCCCATCTCTTGTTGTGTGGAGGGTCAGACTTCTGCTGCTGTGGGCTCGCTGCATTCCTGTGACATCATCCCTCCCTCCTCCTCCTCCTCGTCTCCACAGAGGAGCACATGTGTTTGCCCTCCTCCGTGCACGTTTCCACACGTATGACGGGCGGCAGGAACAGGACTTTTACCCGAGGAAGGTCCACAACAACAACAAACACGGGAATCCAAAGACCTTCATCGTTTTCTGAGTCTGCTGCAGCTGGAAAACAGAACCTGCGTCCATCAAACTCCTGGGAGAACATTCCTGAGCCTCATGCAGAGACGACCCGGTTCTGACACTGATCCATAGACGCGCCTGCTTTGGACTCCAGCTCCAGAGCCGTCTACCATGTCGCCCAGAAAACCATCAAATGACGTCCAACAGCCCCTCCTCCACCTGCTAGATGGTCCTCTGGACCACAGACCGGGTCAGAACCACAGACTCCAGCGCCATTTCCTTACAGAACAGAAATGTAGAAACTCATCCGGACTCACGGAGCTGCCTGTCCCACCCCCCATGTCCGAGTATCATCCCCAGCAGCAGAAGGAGATGGACAGAAGGAGGACAGATGGAAGACATGAGGGAGCAGAGGAGGAGGGAGCAGAGGAGGAGTCACAGGAGGTTCACTCACCTCCTAATCAGGACGTAGAACGGCTTTCCTCCAGCGGGACAGTGTTGCACCTCCGTGGCTCCTCCATCTTTCCCAGTCCTTGACTCCTCC
This sequence comes from Oryzias curvinotus, assembly GCA_023969325.1. Taxonomy (NCBI): domain Eukaryota; kingdom Metazoa; phylum Chordata; class Actinopteri; order Beloniformes; family Adrianichthyidae; genus Oryzias; species Oryzias curvinotus. The sequence goes on from CM043717.1 coordinate 298,066, forward strand.
GCCTGTGGCTCTCCTCCTCTTCTGGGAAACGCCTCCCCCTCTCAGCCAATCTCCTCCCCCCAAGCCTGAGGGCTTGTGCTGCCCCCTTGTGGAGCAGAGGGCCGGTGATCGTCAGAAAGGCCCAGTGGCCCCGGAGCCCCAAAATGCTCCCTTTCCTTTAGGGTGGGGGCTGTTTTAAGGTGGTGCCTTAAAAGGTCTTTCTGATGGAGCACCTTAAGCTCCTCCCCTGGTTTTAGTGACGTTCTTCTCTGGATGCTCCTCAAATCCTGTAAATACTCTTTAAATATTCATGGTATGTGTTATTTTGTGTCTTTATTCTTTCTTTTGTTCAATGATGTCCCCTCTTGGTATTGTCCCAACTCTTTTATTTTTATGCTTATTTTCTTATGTTGACATCTGTTAGAAAATCAAAGGTTTGGAGAGTCCGGTTCTCAAAAGTACAAGTACAGACATGTAAGCTGTTCCTCTAAGCCAGGGGTCGGGAACCTATGGCTCGCGAGTCATATATGGCTCTTTTGATGGTCACGTATGGCTCGCAGACAAATCTTTAATTATACTTTTTTTTTCATTAGACCAGTCCTTCTCATGCGCGATGCGATGCTAGAGGGGCGCGCAGTAGTAGTAGCGGTGCTTGGAGAAAAGAAAACTGCGCCAGCATTATCAATTTACTATTATCAATTATTTCACAGAGTTTATTCCAGCAGGAAACCTGTGAATTGCCGTGCATAAAACTGCGCGCTCCCGTCTCTGAGAAAGAGCGTGCAGTTGCGGGGACGGGACGTGAGGAAGAAAGCAGAGGGTGGGGGGGTTATGGGCACTGGCAGCAGGTGAATCGCACAGGGATTGTAAAAACGTGAAACCCGCTGCCCGTCACTCACTGCAGTGTGTGAGTGTGTGTTTGTCTCCACGTCTGCATGTGAGTCTTCCTCACATCTCCAGAACATTCAGACCTACCATCACGTTTAAAGTCTCAACGCCTGCATGAAGCAGAAACTCACCACGTAACAACCAGACTAGACCATCAGCAGAACCACCACGAGAAATACTCATCATTTATTAGCAACAGCATAACGATGTTATTAAAAAGAATCCACAGACTTATTGTACTTTAAAAATGTAGAAATTACATCAAATGCTCACATTCACTTGTATTTTTAGTTTTAAACATATTGTCGCGGACTGAGTTGGGTCCGCTGTTGGGCCGCGTTAAAAGTTCTGGAGTTCATTGAACGCATCAAGCAGAGATCTGATTGGCTCTCAGTTCTGTCGCTCAGCCTGTTGTGACCAATGGGGTTCAGCTATGGGCCCAATAAGGAAAATGGGAGGGCTGGAGCGGGGGGGGGGGGGATTCAAAGCTGGGAGAAGCGCTCTCGTCTCAGCGGGAGAAATTGAGGAGTTACTGAATTAGTTGTACGGCGTTTGTTACAGTCTGCAGTAATCTAATAAAGAACCTTAAAAGAGGTTCAGTCTCCGTGCCTCAGTGTGGGACAGGGACACTACATTATTGTATGGCTCTTTGGAAATTACATTTATAAATATGTGGCGTTTATGGCTCTCTCGGCCAAAAAGGTTCCCGACCCCTGATCTAAGCTGTTCCTCTAAGCTGTTCCTCTGTGGGGAACAGCTGTGGAGGCGTTGTCTCTCGTGGTCGTCGGTACGCATGCGTCCTCGTGGAATCCATGCCTGGGAACCTGTCACGTGTTTTAACAGTTATCTGACAAGAGAATTTAATCATAAATATAATTTAAACAATCTGTAATAAAGGATTACAGAGTAAAACATTCACAGAGGAATAAAAAGCTTCACTTTTGTCACTAAACCAGAAGATTTACAGGTCATTCCGTTTTTGAGCCTTTGTATTTTTTGAAGCAGAAACTAATTTTACACATCGATGTAGTTTCAGTTTCAGGAAGAAGAATTCAGGTTTTCTACGAGGAAACTTTTCCTTTATGAATATGAAATTCAATTCAATTCAATTCAAGGATTCAAGGAGTGTTTATTGCCATTTTCAGTGAACAGAATAGGAATTTTCTTCAGTGCTGGTGTGCAACACAAAACACTTAAGAATAGAAAAAAGAACAACAGTAAGCAAAAATAAAAAAGTGACACAATGGTCAGAACAATAAATAGAGGATGATGAAGGTGCAGGTCGTGGACTGGAGACTGACTGGACATAGAAGTGAAGTTTAAGGGGGGAGGAGTTAAAAAGTGTTCATGACTGCAGAGGGAAAGAATCTGTTTTCATGTCTTGAGGTTCTGGTCCTGATGGACCTCAGCCTCCTGCCTGACGGGAGCAGTTCCAGTAGAACATGTCCAGGATGAGACGGGTCGGCTGCTATCTGACCTGCACGCCCCCAGGTTCTGGACACGTCCCCCCAGGGCCTGTCCACACACACTCAGATGTTATAAACACACCTGTTAGCTGCAGAAATGTCCACATGTCAACATGAACACAATACAGATATTGTTCACACACTTATGCCTTCAGACCAACTGGTGTGAAATATTTCATTCATTCAATCACACAAACTATTAGTGTAAAGGTGAGCTAACACCTGTGCTCAGGTGAGTGTTCAAGTTCTTCTGAATGGATGGTGGAATGTGAAAAGAAGGAGGGGGAGTGTCCAGCCACCCCCACAGCAGCAGCGGCAGCCAGAACCCCCCAAAGCCTGCTGGACCTTTTTGAGCAGAGAGCTGATGGACGGCTCCGGCTTGAGGTCCTGAGTGATGGTGGTGCTGAGGAAACGGACAGAGTCCACTATGGTGATGGGAGAGTCTGTCAGGATGGGGGGGGTGAGGGGGCTGTGACTTTCCTGAAGTCCACCATCATCTCCACTGTCTTCTGGGTGTTCTGCTCCAGGTTGTTGATGCTGCACCACGACACCAGCCGGTCCAGCTCCCTCCTGTAGGCAGACTCTTCATCGTTAGAGATGAGCCCGACGAGGGTGGTGTCATCTGCAAACTTGATCAATTTGACAGAGTCATGGCTGGAGGTGCAGCAGGTGGTGTACAGTAAGAAGAGCAGAGGAGAAAGTACACAGCCCTGTGGGGATCCTGTGGGGATAGTTTGGGTGGTGGAGACATTCTTCAGACATCCACCTGCAGGTGGAGTCAGGCTCGTTCAGCTGGAGGAGCCATGAATGTGTTTATGAAAAAGAAAGCATTACGACCTCTCTGTTCAAAACTATGAAAACCAATTCTGACGTTTTTACTATCAAGTTAAAAATCAGCAAAAATAGAGTCTGTGATGAATTTGTGGATGTTTTTCCATAATTTTAAGTGAATTTTACAGACCAGAATACATGAGAACGTGTTTCTGGCAGGAAGTACAACTGGTGTTTAAGTGACCTTTAGGTCTGGGTAAGTAATGTTTTTCTGGACATGTCCAACGTAAAATCAAATGTTTTTTTCATATTTTATTTCTGCAAAGTCAGTCACATCGTACTAATTTGTGCTCAGCTTTGCTGCAAACGTTTCTTTTTGACATTTACTGAGGCCCACACACATCCTCCAACATCCAGACTGACAGGAAATGAGTCTGACGGACCTACAGCCTCGTTGGTTTCTGTCTTTGGACCTGTTTCTGGGCCCAGAAACCCTAAAAAAAGCAAAAAGTGTTTGGTTTTCTTGGTTTCTGCTTTGGGAACAGTTGAGGTCCAGTGAAGAGCGCAACACTGCCCCCATGTGGCAGAAAGGAGATCATCATTGAGATGAACTGAAACTTCAAATCATGTTTAGTGCAGTAATTCTTATTCATCGATCGTTCATTGCTGGACTTGTTCCAATCACTTTGCAGTTCCAGAAGCTCACTTTAACGTTTGGTGCCTAAATCAGTGCAGAGTCAGAGTGAAACTGCTTTTTTGGTTGGCTTTCACTTCCTGGTCTGCTGCTCCGCCCACTCACCTGCTGGAGCTCACAGCTTCCCCCTGTTAGCTGATGAAGCGGTCTGCCTGTCTAAGTCTCCTTGTTTTAGTTCTCACAGTTGGAGTGTTTCGCGTGCTGGTTGTTGCATGCCTTAGTTTTGATTTATTGACCTTTCCCTCTGGTCAGGTGATACTTGGTTTCTGTCATTAAACGAGCTTCCACTCTCCCTTTGGCGTCCAAGCCTTTCTCTGCATGTGGGTCCTTGAGCTCTAATCTGTAATGCAGTGCGTCTAAGAAATAATGAAGAAGACCAAGAAAATAATTGGTTCTGCCATTCGTGAGAAAAGCATTTAGACCACTCACAAGTGTTTAGAACAGCAGACATATCAGTTTATATATTTGGGTCATTCGTGTGTGACTGTAAGCGCCATACAGGTATCTGCTGTTTACCACATAAATGTGCATGTGATTCCCATAACCCCTCAGACATGTCGGCCCAATCACGTGGGGGTTCCAGAAAGCAGGTTCTGCTAGCTCCCACGGTAAGTTTGAGGCTAAGGAAGTGGATAACCTCAGCTTTCAGTTCCAGAAATAGAGGTATGTTTCAGGGTATGTCAAGTTGCCATAGCAACTGATGCTCTGAACATAACCTGGTCTGGAGCAGGTTTAGTTGAAGGTTAGTTTGTTTTCAGAGAGGTGCAGCAGCATGGCGTGTCCATTTGAAGATGATTTAGTGGATGAAGAAGCTCAGATAATACTTTTTCCACCGTGAGAGGCTGATAAGACCACATATGGATGTTTAAAGAGAAACTTTTTACTTTGATCTAACTTCATTATTTGCTTCAGTTAAGATAATTCACTTTTTGTTAAGCAGCTTAAAAATAACATGTAGTTTTCAGAAATTATTTTACTTTCATTCACATTAATTCAATGAAGTAGGTCTAACTTTGGTGCTGCTGTTAGATCGGCACCGCAAGGGATTGTGGGATATCATTCCCTTTGCCTGTCTGGGCGGATTTGGGTTAAAGTGTGGGTTTTTGACCAAATGTGTTTAGTTGTGAAGCTGTTTTACTGTGATTTGTGTAGTTATTTGACCCTGTTCTGTTTAATTCTTTCTGCTCCATGAGGGGGGGGGGGGGGGTAGACAGCAGGATGGGGGTCTTTAGTACCACCAGTATTAAAGCATGTAGGAAGAACAGCCATAGAGGAGCAGAGGATGTTCTTCCTATAACATTTGTAGGTCAGGCTTCTGGTTCTAATGATGGTGCAGATCTACATGCTCATCATAGAATCATCCACTGTTTGCACTATTGCACTTCTATTTATTGTTCTGTTCTTTGTGTTATGTAATTTTTTTTGCTCATTGTTGTTTTATTTTTGTTATTCTTAAGTGTTTTATGTTACAAATTAGCACCACAGCAAATTCCAATTCTGTAAAACGGCCCTGTTCACCAAAAACGCCAATCAACACTCCCTGAATCCCCTTGAAACGAAATGACCTGCAACACGACGACATAACCGCAGCAACGGAAATGAGGACTTTTTATTCCTACCGGCGGAAAAAAACACATTTCAGTTTCAAACTAATCGGTGTTTTAGGGCCGCCAAAAAAAAGTAAAATTACGAGATTTTTAACCGTAAATTTTCTAGAAAAAACTCGTAATTTTACGAGATTAAAGTGGTAGTGAGCATCAGAGCAGCAGCAGAGCAGACCCACTAAACGTAGCTGAACAGGTGAGCTGAATGTTTATTGATAACGTTCCAAATGTCTGGAAGCTCATTTGTTTGATTTACGATTTATTAATGTTTTATTTATTGATGGTGGTTTGCAGGATCTCTGCAGCTGTTGATGAAGACGTCGGTGTCCCTGCAGATGTCCACTTCCATCCTTTCTTCCTCCATGAAACCAAGATCTCTACGTCTGTGTGACGCTTCTGTCTGAGGAGGAGCACTTTCTGACATTTTCAACATTCTAATGCTAATATAACAGACTATTTTCATTTCTCTTTTTTGTTTTATGTTATAACGGGATGTTTCATCTAGAGGAGGAGGCGTATGGAACACTGTTTACTTCCACATTGGTGTCTGGATGACAGGTTCATGACGTAAGGTGACAGATGAACTTCAGGTTATGTGAATGAAAAGGAGAATAAAGGCTGCAGTGGTCCTCTACACCCAAACGTGTCTCTGAGCTCCTTATTTTACGCATTAAACTCCGCTTTACTGACACAGAACCCCAGAAAGATGGCTCCACTGACAATAATCTGATTTCGAGTCACCAAAAGGTTCAGAATCGCTTTGTTTTATAAACCTATCTGGAAATAAAACTTCACTAGAGGCTCCACATATTTCATCTTCTAGCTAGGCTCTGATAAACGGAAAACTTTGGTGTTTTTTCCTCGTTAATCTATGACTTTTTTACTCATAAATTTACAACTTATAAGTCATAATTTAAAAAAAGACAGAGCGTAGGTGCAGATGTCACATGTGGAGAGCTGGGTGAATTTATGTTTTTAGACAAATGTATATTTGTAAGAAATTACGTTATCTAGTAAGAAAACACGCTAACCTTGTCCAAATATCACGTAGCTCCCAGGAGCGCCGAATAGTTTGAAACTGAATTATTTTTTCCGCCGGTAGGAAAAAAAAGTCCTCATTTCCGTTGTGCTGAAGCTAATGCTAATGCTGCGGTTATGTCAGTGTGCTTCGGGTAATTTCGTTGCGTTGTTTCTTTTGTATGTAGTGTGAGCCCTGTCGGCCACCGTAGAATACCCCCCCAGCTAGCAGGACCCCTCCCTGCACACTCCCGCCCCCATGGGCAGCGCCGTGTCAGACAACCTCTGCAGTCCAGATTATAAAAAAAATCCTTTTTTTTAGGAGAATCCAACTGCCTAAAAGGATCCTAAATTGGATTTGAGTCCTCTGGCTCTAAAAGCAAAGCATGCTGGGAAAACAAGCCACACATTGCTTGTCTGTTTTTTTTCTAATAATTTTTTTGGACAAATGTTGCACAAACAGAACATCCTTCAGTACATGATACTCCACCACGTACCTCCTCTCTGCTCCTGCTCCTACACCTGGCTGTGTCCCCCCCCCTCCTCCGGCTCGACTCGCGCCCCCAGCCGCCCCCCCAACTCCATCTGGATGAAGCTCGTCTGCTGGACTTTAAATATGTAGATGTAGAGTTAGATAAGTTCATTCTTCTCTAAGGGTTCTGGTACATCGCCTGTCCGTCCTGGGGGAGGATCCCTCCTCAGGTGGACACCCCTGAGGTTTCTTTGTTTTTTCCAGAATCCGGTTTTTCCTTATTGAGAAGGGGGGGTCTAAGGGCAGAGATGGCAGTTTAGTTTAGTGTGTTTAGTTAAAGTTCAGTATTATCCTGTTGAATTCTATGACTTTCTGATCCTGATTGGATGTTTACCTCACAAGAACTCTGAGACCACTGCTGCTGGGAATTTGGGCGATACAAATAAAGTTGAATTGAATCTGATTGAACAGAACAATAAATGATTGAACCAGCCAGGAGGATGACAAACAAACAAACAAACAAAAACACTTTCAAATGAGAAAAGCTTCATATAAAAACAAGCTTCAACTGTTCTAGATGCTTTGTTGCTGAACGATTCCATTTTTCTGACATCATCATTTCTTTGTGAAACATAACGATGTTTCTGTTACTCGTGTGTCTGTAATATTCAGCCATAATTATTTGCTGCATACGTTTCCTCTGTGTTAAGTTTCCCATCAAGAAAATATCCAAAAACAATGAAAAGACGTTCAGAAGAATTTCTAATCTCCTCACTGATGGGTTCTGTTTTTTTCTTTTTTTGGTTCTGGTTCAGATTTAATGAACAAGATCATTTCTGCCCCATATTTACTAAAAACAGCTTTTCATGATTGAAATTTGGTCCAAATGTTCTGGAATTATTTATGACTTTTAACAGAAAAACTCAATGCTTACATTTTCATACTTTAACACTCAATTGGTGTGTATCAAAAAACAAAAGAATATTCTGTTTATTTTCAACAATTTTGTTATTTAAGGTCAATTTGTATTCATAAATGTCGTTTTATGAAAGAGGAGTCACATTTGAACTATTTTAAAATCGATCTGCTTATTTCTCAGTTCCTTCAAAAAACACAAAACAAGAAATCTCTAAAACTCTTGAAATATTTATGGGTTTAACTGAGTTAATGCCTTTGTTTTCTTTTAATATTTTCTTATTGCTTCTTTTCGTTTGGTTTTATGTGTCTTTATTGTTATGACTCTGTTTCATTCTTGGATTGATGTTGTTCTCATCTGCTGCTCAGACTTCGTTCTAGTTTTCTATTTTAAAATCACCGCCTCACGTTTTTGATCGGAATGATCCAAATGGAAAAAATGATGAAGAAAAGCAAAAAACCTGCCGCTCTATGACGTCACCATCAGCCCTTCAAGAGATTGGTCGGTATCCTGGAGGCGCAGCTGGTCACGTGCTCGCCCCACCTGCGCTGAGAGCTCGTTAAGGCCATTGGGTCCACCTGCGGCAGAGCGGTTCGGTTCTGCTCGGGTGTTGGTGGAAACCGGAACTTTGGGTCAAAGGTGAGGTTTTTTCTGGAGCTGTTCTCCTGCTGGGAGAACTTTAGAGGTTCCTTCATGGAGAGCATGAGACCCAGGAGGAGGTTCGGTTCGGTTCGGTTCGGTTCCGAGAGACCTAAAGCTTTTTCTGTGGAGGAGACATTGGATGTAGCTCTAAATGTTTTAAATCCTTTTTGAATCATTACTCAGCTGTTTTACTGAGTTTCCTGGATTTATTTGGGGAAGAGCAGCTTCTTCCTGTTTCTTCTGTCGGATCAGGAATTTTCTGTGAAGTTTATTTTTAGAAGGTTCATAGAATTTATTCTCTGTAAAACAAAATAGCCCCCCCCCCCCCTCCCCATCATCAAGCTAAACAGTACAGTAAATCTTAGACTTGGCCACCAGAACAAAAATGTGACTGTTTGAGAAATAACTGAACTATTGGACTAAATCCAAAAAGTCTTTTTTTTCTTGCTAGTCTGACGTCTTAAAGCTGACTTTAGTGTTTTTAACAGAACTTTTCAGGAACGTTTTCCAGAGGGAAATCCTCCAGTGACCGTCTAGATGGAGAACTCATGGTTGCTGTTCTGATCTGTTTCCCAGGATTCCTTGCTGGAACAGCGACTCCGGTTCTGGAAAATGAAAAGTGGACCTGAAGCGCTCAGAGAGGAAACAGAAAGTTACTTCTCCTCAGGAAGATCTTCAGCCGGTAGGTCCTTGGTTTCCTGGTCTGGCCGCCGCGCCGCCCCTTTCCTCCGTCTCTAAGCTTCCATTGAAGGTGACTTCACTTCCACTGCTGTCGCTCAGAGCGGCGTGGCGTTCATGGCGTGGCGTGTTCGTTGGTCCCAGAGAGCTTCAGGATGTCTTCAGCTGAAATGTGTTTGGATGCTGAAACGTTTCCAGATCAGCTGCTCTGATCTTCCTCTGTCCTCCTTTCATGGAGCTCCTCATCAAAAACTGAATAAAACAGGATCAGTTCTAGACTGTAGAACGCTCCTCCAGAACAGTCTGTAGTTCTTAGATGTACAAAGTTCCAGAATTTTCCGTTGGCGTGGACCTGCATCATCGCCTCGCGCGCTCATTTCCGTCATTTTGGGATTTTCATTTTCGTCCGGATCTTCATGAAGGTATGTGAGACACTGGTTTTAATGCACACGCCCACATGTCCTCTCATGGATCCTCTGAAGGTATGTCCATCACACTCTGTCCTGCTGCTGCTTCCTTCCAGGCCGCCGTGCCGCCACTGTCTGACCTCCTGGCGCCGTGCCGCCACTGTCTGACCTCCTGGCGCCGTGCCGCCACTGTCTGACCTGCTGGCGCCGTGCCGCCACTGTCTGACCTCCTGGCGCCGTGCCGCCACTGTCTGACCTCCTGGCGCCGTGCCGCCACTGTCTGACCTCCTGGCGCCGTGCCGCCACTGTCTGACCTCCTGGCGCCGTGCCGCCACTGTCTGACCTCCTGGCGCCGTGCCGCCACTGTCTGACCTCCTGGCGCCGTGCCGCCACTGTCTGACCTCCTGGCGCCGTGCCACTTTGTTCTTTCTGTTTGCATCCATTTTTGTGACGTTTTTGCGCTCGTTGAACCGCGGTGATCACATACAGGTTTCTAGAAATGAGTCTTTTACCATCTGTCTTCTTGGATCCTGGTCCTCTAAGCTCCTCCTCCTCTGCGGTAAAGTCACCTTCAATGGCGTTTTCTGTCTGTCAGGGTAAAGTCCAGGTTCAGGGGCAGGTGAGTTCTTGGAGCTTTGAGCCCGGTCTGGTCAGGTTTGGATCTTCAGGGCCGTCTCTGCAGGTCTGTAGTTTGAAGCTGCTGTGACCGGTAGAGGTTGTGGTTGTTGGGCTGGAGCTGAATCAGTGAAGTTCTGGTCTGGTCCGTCAGATTCTGTCCACTCCTCTTTTTCTGTGGTTGGATCAGTTGCTGCAGTTCTTTTTCCAGGTGCTGCTACGAAAGGTAAGACCCATTTTTATTCCTTTTTCGCGCTCGGCCTTCCCGCCATGGTTGAGCCGTTTTGTTTTTGCTGTGCTGGTTCAGTCCGACTACGACTCTCTGAAAGGGGCTTGGTAGTGATTTTAGGTTCTGAAATTTGGACCTCCTGGTTCTGTTGGTGCGGTCGTGTCCGTGATTGTGAAAGCCCAGCCCACAACCAGGGAGCTGTAGATCAGGGAGGACTGCATGCTCCACCCGTCACATCCACCTGGGGGTGCTGCATGGTTGCATGTCTGGGTGGTTCTTTGGTACAGAACAGCTTAAAGTTCTTCTTCTCTGGATCGGTTCTCCACTGCTTTGTCTTCCTGGGTCCACTTGTGGTTCTGTTTGCGTTTGATGTCTCTTCAGCCTCAGGCGTTGTATTCAGATCTTCTGCTCCCTCGTTCCTCTGTGGATCCTCAGCCTGGTTCTTCTCTGGTCTCACGTTTCTTTGGTGGTTCTTCCTTAATCCTGTTGATCTCCTGTGTGGATCCTGGATTCCTGTCGGTGGATCTCCTTTGGTTGTAGATCCTGTTCTGGAAGCTGATTCTTCTGCTCCATTCTTTCATCTGTCTGGATCTTCTTGTCCATCGGCAGAAATCTTTGCTCTCTGGCGCCGTCTGATCCAAGTCTCTCCTGCCTATTTCTGCCCCCCCCCCCATTCCCTTCCCCCTCTTTTCTCTAAAACTTAAACTAAATCCTTAACTTAAAAGTTAGTCTTATATACTCTATCATCTAATCTAATTGTATGTTAATTCATTAAATGACCAATGACCTTATATGAAGCTAAACTAAAAGCAGGACTTTAACACTTAAACAACATTAAATGTACGTTTTGCTCGTTCTCCAGTAAATTTCCTCCAATAGTTTCTGGTTCATAACTTCAGGGATTTTAAACGATTGCAGTGTGAAGGAGGCCTCCCTGCAGACGACCCGACCTCTGCATTGAACTTTCATTTTGGTTCTTCAGGACAACAACCTGCAAACCAACAGCTTTCCTTCCTGCAGCAGCTTCCAGGGAATGTTGCATTTAGGAACCAGGATGTTCTGCACATTCAGTGATTCCCGTCAGACAGAGGAGACGTTCTGAGCAGATTTACGGATGCTGTGAAGGTTCTCTGGTTAGTGAACCATCCTCCACAACGGTCAACCGTTGGAACTCAGTCGCTCTGAGGTGGACGGACGCATCAAGACCTGTGGAGACAAAAGCACAGATCCCGTGGAACCAAACCTTCACCCAGACGGAGCGCCCACTCCTGGAAACATCTGGAAGGCTTTAAGCACAGAGCAGGGAATGGGCAAAGCTTTGGAAGTCATTGAAACTGTGACTCAAAGGAATTCAGACGCGTCACTGTCAACGTGGATCCAGATGGGTCGTACCATTAGGACGGCTTAAAACCCCACTGGAGGCTAACTATGGACTAAACTGGAAAACGACAGTTCAGCCACATCTGCAGCAAATGATGCTTGAATGGAAAAGGTGTTACTGAAGTGTTTGGCCAAAGGAGAAGTTCAAACCTGGACTTTGTGATCCTCAGTGGTTTACTGCGTTTGAGCTTGTGCTGCATTCAAGCGGATTTAAAGCCTGTTTCTACCTCAGAAGGTTCTACATCAACCTGAAACTGACTTCAAAAACACGACGTCATGCAGGATTTTGATGAAAGTTGTGGTGTTTTGGAGCAGGCGTGGAACTGGACATGGAGGTAAAAGCAGTTCTTGACATTACCAACCTAAAGACGTCTGTGTTCAGAGAGAATCATCCGTTTTGTTAATTTTCCAGGGAAGTTTTAACCATCCTTCTTCAGACGACACACCTGAGAGGATAGGTGGGTAGTTTGGTCATTCAGCGCAAATGAACAGAGCTGAAAGCCAGTTTTATTGTGAAAACCAGTTTTATTTTGAAAACCATCTCATGTTTCGGAGCTACTTGCGATGGAAGATCTGCCATCGATGTTTTAAAGGTGCAGGTTTTTATTTTCAGGTTGAGGATGGAATCCTAAAGACTTCATGATCCTTCATCTTCCTCTGTTCTGTTTGGTTCTGAGTGGGTTTAGGTTCTGAGGAAATTCAGAACTTATCCTGATGAGTGACATTTGGGCATTTCTAGCCTGATTTGTGTTTTTTTTTTAAATTGATGCATATTTTGTGTTGACCTCTTAAAATGACCATCTTTCCTGCAGATGACAAACGTTTCTGGTCTTTCTGTCCTGAAGAATCCTTAAATCTGAATGAACCGCCTCTGATTTTTGTTGGAGTTTTAACGTTTCCTCCAGGTTTCTAGGTCTAAAACGGCGTCTGGTTGGTAAAGTCCACCTCGATTTGAGGTTCACTACCTTGCGTGGACATCTCATGGTCACTGAATAACTGATCAGCTCCAAACTGGGCTGACTGAGGTTCACATGGGTTTGTTCTTTTAAACGGGGTCTGGAAGGTCTGGCTCCAGCTGGAATGGACTCCCGCCTTTCAGGGCTGAAGTGCTTTGGGTGGTGGGGTTTGTTCTCAGGTGGGTCACATTCACACCAAAAACCAAAAGGTTGGAAACTGTTGACTCTGCTCAGTCTAACCTTCTTGACCACAATAATGAGGTGTAATGTTGGCATCAGCATCTCTGGTTGATCTCCTCAGAGATGCATCTCTTACCTGCTTGCAGGAGTGTTCGGGGGGGGCTACTAACCCTAACCCTCTTTATACAGTCGTGACTTTTAACAAAATGACTGACAGGATTGTTAACATGAGACAAAACACAAAAATTCCTCTTTGCAGGTTAAAAATGTTTCAGGTTGGGATTTGCTCTGTCAGTCATTGGTGGTTCATTTCCTTCCGATTGGTTGGATGAGGTTCTAACAACCGTTTCCCTGCAGGAACCTTAAGGTCTTTAACACTAGTCCAGCTTCAAGCCCGGCTGGTGATTTTTAAAGAGGTTTCCAGAGTTTGTCGTTCTGGGACGTGTCCTTCATCTCTAACCGCATGAACATGTTTACTGGAATCATGTCCAGGAATGTTCCAGCGTTGGTCTTCTGTGGTTCTTCTGCAGGCGGTCAGGCTTTTCTGATCGTTGCTTCAGTGAAATACCTGTTGGTAGAACGGATTTTCTCCCTCAGGTTTCTGCGTCACCTAAAGCTGCTTCGTGGTAAGTGATGGTCAAGTCCATCGTACACACTCGTCTGGTTCTGGTTCTTCTGGTTCCTGTACAAAAACCAAACTTTTTATTTCATTAACTGAATGACCCTGATGTGAATTGTGATATTTGGGAGAACACTTTGGAACATGTTCATGTAACTGTTGGTTTGAACAGAGGTTCTGTTGGTGTGAAGGAACGTCCAGCTGTTCCACAACTGTTCTGGAACAGTTCCACCCGTTTCCTCAAAGGGTTCCTTTCAGTGGTGAAGAAGAACCAGAATCTGTACTTTCTGGTCAAATTTGAGGACATTCTTTGCGTTCTTGTGGTGGGGGGGCTGTAGTGTGATGGTAAGCTCTTGCTGTAGGACTGAGGGTTTTTAGAAAGACCTGATGTTCTCCAGCTTACTGACGGGTTCTTCACTCTGCAGATCACACTGTTCCATTGATGTCTTGGTACCCAAACAGGTTTTGGATTTCAGACGTGGTTTTGTAAAGACGTGTTCAGTGGGATCAAGACGGTATTGGTGGGTCTCATTTAAAACTGAAGATGGAATCTTTTCTCCTCTAGAGTGGATAGAAAAATATCTACTAGACAGGCATTGAAGAACAAATCTTAAACGTCACCTGGATAAATGAGGACACACCTGAAGGAGGGGCAGATGGTGAACTTTTCATCTTTCAGCAGAAATTCAAGTCTTGAAGTTTGGCTTCTGCTCTGGATATTTGGGCTGTAGTGAATCTATGGACACCAACATTTGAGGAGGAAGGGTTCTGTTGAGTTCAGAAGAACTCTATTGGTCGTTCTGTAGGAAAGTTCCACAAACTCTGAAGTTCTTCTGTCCAGTGGACAAATGTGTGAACTGTAAAACTACAGGAAGCTGGAGATCCGACGGGATGGGAGTCATTCTAACCTTAGATGGAGACAAATGGATGACAATAAATGGGGTCGGACCCCCCCCCCCCCCCCCACACACACACACCATCCGTCAGTTGGATTGTAGGTCAGAACTGGAAAAGTACTGATGTATGGAAAGGATGATGTGAACCGTTCTGCTGCTTCCTGAGGTTCTGACGTGTTTGACCTGCAGCACTGGAACCACTGATCCACACTGAACTGGACCCACTGGAGTCTTCTCTCCATCTGAGACCCTGCAGCTCATTTGACACGTCCACACTCTGAACAAACATGGGAAGGTTTGTCCTCTGACGACCTCTGACCCCAAAGCTGGATCCTACCGGTGGCAGTGAGACCCGAATGTCTGTTTTCATGTTAGAGGAACCTTTCTGAAGCATCAGGATAAAACTGGAGGTTAGGAACTCCAGAACGCCGGGGACGGTGGGAGAAATACTAAAGTAACTTAAATATAGGATACAATATTCTATAAATACATTAAAGTTTAGGTCTTAATACGATTTAGTTTCTGGCAAAATAAAAAAATCATTTTTGAATACAAAACTTAAATGTTTACCTAGAAACTGTTTAAGTTTATAAGCTTATAAATCCTCCTAGAATAAAACCTAAATGTTTCGGGTGATGTAACCATTACCCACGGGTCAGTTTGTCTAAAATGGATTAACTGAAGATTTAAAAAATCAGGTTTGGTTAGGTAATGCAACCACAAGGGGGCGCTATACGCAGTGCTTTCATGTGCCGGTCCCAAGTCCGGGTAAATGCAGAGGGTTGTCGGGTGGACGTCCGACGTAAAACATGAACCAGATCACGCCTGAGGCCTGTAGAGGTCCCTGAAGGCAGCAGCTGAAATGTGAGGACGAACGTTTGGCTCCGTCAGAAACTAGTTTGTTTGCAGAACCAAAAGGGTTCAGTCACCAGCAGCTCTCCAGACAGAAGTTTAAACCGCTTTCCACATAGTTTTTTGTTTTAAGGTTTCAACTTTATTTGAGACATTTTTGCAACACCTTAAATGACCTCATTCAGGAGAATGTCTGATGGGAATCGGCCAAAGCTCTCCTGAACCTCGGATTGATTGGAGCCTTTGACAGTGAAATGATGAAATGTGTCCAGCAGGAGGCAGTCTTCACCAGGTCATGAACCCAGACTGTGGAGAGGGTGGGGGCGGTGTGGTGCGGCTCATAGAAGTGGCTTGCCTGATGCCCCCCCCCATCCTGGATGCAGCCTACAGGTACCAGATGTGCTGCAGCTCAGGAACGTGCACGAGAACGCACGCATAACGCTCGCAGTTGTCCTGTCAGGTTGTTTCATGCTGATGATTTCTGCTCAGATTTGTCATCTTCTTGGTTCCCTGCTTGGCGGCACGTGTGGGCGGGCACGTGTGGGCGTGCACGTGTGGGCGTGCACGTGGGAGCAAAGGGGGTGTCAGACCTGGCAGGGATCTTTTAACTTTGTTTTAAACGTCTAAAATGAGCTGAAACTCACTTGAACAGAGAGCTCCGGATCAGGCAGGTTACCACGTAAACAAACCTGGTCCAGAGCTGCTCGGGCCCCCGGCCCCCGGCCCCCCGCCCCGCTGACCCCTCTGTGAATAGGGGAAGATATTGACTGACACTGCTGGCTGAATAGGAAGCCTGGTTAGCTCCCAGTTGAGTAGCTGAGTAAGATGATATCTCTGGTTCCCCCACGGCTGGAATGAAAACTCTCCTTCAGTGCAGAGACGACAACCGTGACTGAGGGGTCATTCTGCTCCAAACCCCCCACCCCCCAGCCCGTGTCAGGAGGCCAAATCGATGCTTCGCCTCGCTTTTCTGTGGAGGATGAACCTTCACCCCGGCTGAACAAAGGCAGAGAGTAAAGAGACTGTTTCTGTGGCAGCGCCGAACAAACACCAAGCAGCTCCTTCAGGAGGACCGCTAGGCAGAGGGCGGAGCACCAGCGGAGGGCGGAGCACCAGCGGAGGGCGGAGCACCAGCGGAGGGCGGAGCACCAACTTCACCGGCTTGTGAAGTTATCGAGGCCACTCAGCCAGAAATTCATAAATATAACCGAATGAAATCAAACATGAGCTCCACTCGACTGTATTGAATGAAACCAGCATAAATTCTGCGTAATCAACGGATCTTCTGTGCAGCACTGAGTTCAAATCTGTCGAGGTTTTCAAACGCGACTTTGGGAAGCTAGGATGGATTGATGGAGGATCGCAGTCAGGGACCTGATGGACTCGTACCCCCGTCCTCCAACTGGCTGAGAATGAGCACGGTGGAAGTTACTTTTATTTACTCCTTTAGTAAAAACTGACAGCTTTTTTTGTTTTTGGTTACTGCAGTGTCCCAGTGGAGCACAGGGTTCTGTAACGGCTTTCAGAACCGGACCCATGCTGGTCCGCTTCAGGAGAGATCCATGAAGGTTCTCCTGCATCCAGGTGACGTCGTCCTGGAGTTCTGGCAGAGGGACCTTCTGTCTTCCTGATGCTCGTCCAAGTGGTCTGAATTAGGACGGGAAGTCCAGACCCCCCCCCCCCAAGCTGATTAAGCCCTGACCCCCCCCCCCCCTTACACCTTCTTGTTGAGACCCCCCCTGCAGTTTGTCCTGGTCGTACACCCTGGAGCTCCATAAATCACCTCCACGGGGACTCAAACCCGCGGGGCTGGTTCCGGGTCAGGCCATGGGAACAGGTGGAGACTTCAGGAGTATTTCTGTTCATTGATTGGAGGGCCGGGACACAATGGCAGAAGATCAGGAGGACCTGATATCTTTGTGGAGCTGGAGCAGAGTATTGATCACGTAAATATTGGCGTAGCTCCTCAGATTTCTGTGGCAGGGATCAGAGAATCTCCTCCTGATCTCCGGCATGTGTGGGAGCCTCTGCAGGAGAAACCTTTGGAGGAAGAAGATCACAAGGAGGAACTCTTAACCTCTTAATTGGATTCAATACACTGGTTTCCATAGAAACCATCTGTAGAAACACCTGGATGCAGCAGAGCTGCTCGTGAAATCCTGCAGTTCCTGCCCTGCAGCATCAAGGTCTTCATGGGAGAAAATCCCAGAAGATCTGTGCGCTTTGGAGAAACCTGCTGTGCAGCTTTGAACTCCTTCATGACCTTCTGACCTCCTGCTGAGGAGATGAAGAGCAAACTGTTGTTCAGTAAAGTATGTGCTGTCATCATAGCCCCTCCCCCGTCCTTTATCTCCAGAGGAGCGTCCTGATCCTGTCCCAGGAATGTGTCCTCCTCTCTGCAGGCAGTGAACCCGCCGGAGGAATGTGGAGGAGAGAAAACATGGAGGCCAGCGTCTGCTCCAGCATGTCGCCCCAGACGGGGGGGGCGGCGTTCCTTCAGGCCCCACGCTGCACGGAAACCAGGAGAACCAGCTTCTGCTGAACATCTGGCTGCAGTCTTCACTCTCTGCTCTGCAGCAACCTAACCTCATGCATGCGCCTGCGTCTGTGCTCATCTCGCACGGACGCATCACAGATGCACGTTTAGGTCTGAAGAAAGTTTGACCCGTACGGGTTCTGCTGGGCTGTCCCGGTACAGACCGGGTCACTGAGCAGTCCCCCTGAGGCTCCTCAGGGCTGTCATAGGAATGGAACGTACCATTGTTATGCGTGTGGTGGTAAGGATGGTGGGAGCCACACCCACTGACGTACAGGTCGCACCGTTTCCTCATGCCTGGCTCTGGGCCGTGGCCCTAATTGTCCTCCCAGGTGGAAACGGATCATCTGCATGTCACCTGCCCGTCCTGGACAGCTTTGACCCAACCTCTGCCTCCGTTCTGAGCCTTCTGCAGGTTTCCAGGTTCCCGTCTGCTGTGAGAGCCGCCCGCCAGCCTCGTTTCTATGGCCGAGCGCTTTATTCAAGTTCTCTTCCTGCAGCCCGTTTCCATCTCTGCCAACACGGCGCTCTCACACTAACGGCCCACCAGCTGCGCGTCAGCCCGCCATTGTTCTGCGCTGTAGGTTTGTTTGCCTCAGAACCGGGCCAAACAGTGCCCACTTCTTCTGAACAAACAGTGTAAATCACCGCAGGAAAAGCCGCTTTCTGTCTGCCATGTTTGAGACCTTCAGTAAATCACGAGCTGGAGGAGCTGCAGACGCTTATCTGCTCTGTGCTCCCTCAAACTGAGACCCGCTCCAAGTAATCCTGCACCTCGCTAAACCATTTGTCACATTTTCCTTTTTATTTGGACTGACGTCTGAAACGGATGCAGCTGCTGCAGAGACTGAAGAGTGAAGGACTGTCCTCACCACCCTGAGAAAATATTTAGATTGAAGGAAAACAAAAGTGAAATGAAGATAATAAATGAAATGAGAACCCAGAAGAGAGCAGGAGCTCTGTGGACCAGAGCAGTGTTTTTCAACCATTTTTGAGCCACGGCACACTTTAACCTTGACAAAAATCCCGCGGCACACCAGCATCCAGAAAAAAAATAAAGCAAAAACGCAGTCTGTATTGATGGACAGCCCCCCCCCCCCCCGCAATCTCACGTGCATTTTCGTGATAATTGTGGCAGAAAAAGATGGAAGTTGCAGCTGTTTTTTCTAAAAGATAAAATAAAAGATAAGTTAGAAAATTAAAAATCTGTTTGATGCGTGTTCTTTGTGGTTTCAAGACGTATAACAAGGAAGACTTATTGTACGCTCAGACGCTGTTCCTTTAAGCCAATGCCTCATGGGAGATGTAGTGTAAAATCTGACGCTACAGGACGCTAAAGGGCAGACAGACTCTCTTCTCATGAGCTTCATTGTGTTGTTCTCTTGTTCCACGGTCTGACACCGGATTCTGTGGAAAGCTACACCGCTAAAGACGAGCTTTAGCTGGTATTTTGTTAGAACTGAGCGACTTTATGAGAAGAATCTGAACAAGGAAGTGAAGACTTTAACCACTTCTGATTGGCCAGACTGATGACATGTGATTAAGCCTTCAAGAATGATTGGTGGAGACAGTTAAAGGGGCGGGACTTTTTTGCCGCAAACACCTTTAGTTGTAGCTAAATCGCGGTAAATTAATTCTTATCAAAATGTCTTTAATAGAATCAAATAAACACAAAGAAAAAATTATTTTATGATCTTTTATATTCTTAATTACTCAGTGTTTTATCAGGGCCTGTTTGGATGAAAAAAGAGCTGAATTCCTGGAGATGGGAAATGTTTTTAGATCAGTTAATGAGGGCAATTTCCCACGGCACACTAGTGTGCCGCGGCACACTGGTTGAAAAACACTGGACCAGAGAACGGGTCTGAGCAGAACCAGAATCTCAGCTGATCGGCTCCATGTGGCCCTAATGCTGTTTAGGGAGGCTCAAAAGGGATGAGGACTGAGGAGGGCAGGCGGGAGGGCAGGCAGGGATGCGGACAGGCAGGTGGGGGCGCAGGTGGGGGCGCAGACGGACAGGCAGGTGGGGGCGCAGAAGGACAGGCAGGTGGGGGCGCAGACAGGGGCGCAGACGGACAGGCAGGCGGGAGGGCAGACGGACAGTCAGGTGGGGGCGCAGACGGACAGGCAGGCGGGAGCGCAGACGGACAGGCAGGTGGGGGCGCAGATAGGGGCGCAGGCGGACCGACCGACCGACAGACAGAGCGGCTCCAACAGGCCTGGGAAAAGGTAAGTCACCAACACAAGTCTCTGTTTGTGTAAGTTGGGGGGGTTGAGTTCTCATGTCCGTCCCACTTTTGTCCCTCGGCTGATCCCACACTGATAATGTCTGCCTGCACAGGAAGCTGCACAATGCCAGGCAGGTCCTGAGGAAGGGGCGGAGCAGAAGCACACATGCACAAACAGCAGCACCGCTCTGACTGCTGTAAATGGACTGAATTAAAGGGAAGATCAGACCAGCACAAACCAGCAGGTGGGGGTGTTGAGCGTCTCACCTGCAGATCCAGGACTGACCCGTGAGGACCGGTCCTGCTGGATCACCTGGAACTTCATGGATCCGAGCCACAAGCCTGTAAATCCTCCTGAGCGTGTGAGACACGGCAGGAGGCGCTCAGAGGAGGAGCACAGCTGCTGGCTTCACCTGACAGCCTTTCAGCAGAAGTTCCCATCACTGCGGTTTAAAATCAAGTCAAGATTCTAAAATCCTGAAGAACTGCAGACAAATGTCCTGAATGTCAGAGACGGAGGGATTTCCATGTGAGGGATGCTCCTGCAGCATCAGGCTTCTTCTGGAAGGACTGTACCATCCTCACAAGACAATTTACAGCCTGATTACACCCCCCCCTTCCCCGAACAAGGACTAAAAACCCTAATCTTCAGTTTGAATGGGGGGGGGCAGTGATGAACTGACGAGGCAGAAAAAGCAGAGATTGTTGCAATGAGAAAAGAAAAGGAAATCCCAGATGATCTCATGTCATCTGGAAACAAAAACAAACAAAGCAGAGCTAAAGGGACCCCCCCCCCCCACACACACACAGAGACTGACACCACCCTGAGGTGGGGCAGAATGTTGGGGTAATCCATCCATTAAGGCCTGAAGGTTTCCTGGAGAAAAACAAAAGTGACAGAGTGGCTGCAGAAACGAGAGGATTTCAGTGTGGGGGGGTCAGGGGGGGTCAGGAGAGTCTGTGAGAAACTTTAGAACCTGAGGAAGAGGAGGTTCAGAACCCCCCCCCCCCCCGTTCCCTTGAGTCAGCGGGGGCTGCTTTAGCTTCACAGCACCAACTAGTACAGGTGTGTGTGTGTGTGTGTGTGTGTGTGTGTGTGTGTGTGTGAGAGAGAGAGATCCATATGAAAGTCCTGTTCATTACAAAGATGGAGGTTGAACTCCAACTGTCCTAAAACAAGCAGAGAGGGGAGGTCCGGGGGGGTGCAGAAAGAAAAGGAGAATAAATCAGGATGGAGGGCAGATGGGGGGGGTCAGTTTCTCAGAGACGGGGGCTTCATTGGAGGAGAAAAGTGAAACACAAGCTTTACTGAAAGCTTCAATCCAATAAGAGCTAATGAGACATCATTTGAATCCCAAAGGATTCTGGGAGATGAAGGGGGTGGGGGGGGGTCGGCACTGAATGAGTGAGAGTGGATTCCCAGGGAGGACCCCCTGCAGCTCATTCTGCAAATGGATGAAGTGAAAAAGTCCTGGGGGGGGTTCCAGGACAGTTAAATCAACTTCAGGAAAAGACGTGAAACCTGGCTCTCCATCTCAGATGGAACCTTGAGGTCCCGGCAACCTGACGTTCTTAGAACCCATGAAGTGAGTTTCAGCTTCTACTTAACCCCCCCATACGGGCGAGGAAGAGGAAACGGGAGAGACCACCGTCTGAACGGGGGACCAGTCAGGACCCCCCAGCAGAACTCCAGCTCCAGGCCCAGTGGAGGATCCTGTTCAGATCCATGGGACCCATGGGGACCCAATGGGAGCAGGGGGGGCTTTCCTGGCCCTGGGGGTGCGTGCGTTCGTTCTTCTCTGCTCAGACCTGAAAACCTCTTCATTTAAATCCAGATGAGGATCAGCTTCTGCACGGGGGGGGGGGGGGGGGGGCAATTCTGACAGGAAACGGGGGAATCTAAACAATACAGGGGGTGGGGGGCTGCCTAAAGCCAGAGGAGCTGTTCTGACGGGCTGAGCCCCCGCCCGTCCCAGAGAGCTTAGTGCCGTGAAGACATCCAGCGTTCCAGACCGCCGAGCGAGCCTTCAGCCCCCCCAAAGCAGTGTCTTGCTGTCAGGGGCCCTCAGTGTGGCCCCCAGGTTTCAAAGCTTTATGATGGTCCACCCCCCCCCCCCTCCCACAGCCATGCTTGTGATTTGAACTTTTAAGATTTGTCAAAAATTCCTTAAGGATGTTAAAAACCCCATTTTTCAGAATAAAAGCCTTTGATCATATAAACTCTGTAAACCCCCCCCCCCCCCCCCCCATGATAAAGACCACTCTCACATGTGGCTCAACAATAGTCTTTAAATATTAACTGACTGCTCCTCATTAGAGCTCTCCAAGCCCCCAGGACCCCCGCCCTGGTCCAAGCCGCGGCCCCCCCAGCCTGGGTGTTTTCCTGGCTGACGAAGCAGCGGGGCGCCCCCCCCTCCTGTAGCCTTCACAAAGGCCAGTGTGGCATCGTTAGTGGTGCACGGTGGCTTGATATCGACCTCCTGCCCCGCTGGAGCCTGTAATGAAATGGCATCTCTGGGGGGGGGCTGTTGACCTAAGTGGATGTGTGTGTGTGTGTGTGTGGGGGGGGGGGGGTGCCTAAACCAGTGGACATGTGCCAGCACTCCTCACCTGACCTGTGGTTCATGGCTATCAACCCGGCTAATCTGGTGTAACCACGGGCGTCACCAGCTCTGGTTTCCATGGCGATGCCTGTATTACGTAATAACAGCGCTGTTGCTCTCAGAACCTCCACTGAGTCTGGGACAGAACTCTGGACAGAACCGGGCTGCAGACGCTAAGGGAGTTCTGGATTGGTTTCTTTGGAGAGAAAACCGAAGCAAAGCCCTCCACTTCACAGAAACGTGAAGAAAACAAAGTCTTACTGCAAACTCGGATTCATGGAGGCGTTTGTTCTGCCGGACCGGACGCCGCTCCGCCGGACCGGACGCCGCTCCGCCTGATGCGTGGCGACTGAAGCTGCAGACGTGCTGCATTCATGACAGTTGTCTTTCAGTCTGCTTTGTTTGTCCGTCACACCTAAAATCTGCCTCTAAATCGGCGTCTACGTTCTAGGACGCCATGCCCCGCCCCTTTAGGAGAGCTCCGTCAACTGAAGGAGGACCAAGGAGGTTTGCTGCTCCTCTCCACCAGATGAGCTCTGAATCTGAAGTGCTAATCCTCCCAGCAGCCCACGTCTCACCTGACAGCTCTTCTTCTGAAGGACCCCCCCTCGTCTCTGATCCCTCCCCCCCTGGGCGCCGTCGCTCGCGGCTTAACTTCCTGAGTGTCAATTGATCTGTTTATCTTTCTCTCTTTCCTCCTCTTTGGCCTCTCGGTGGGGGTGGGGGGTCTCCACTCTTAGAAAATGTGATGCTTTCATACGTCATGCCCCCCCCCACCACTACCACAAGTGTTGATCTGTGAGTCTGAGAGATGGAAGGAATGAAAGAGGGACCTGGGAGCGACGAGGATGAGGAGGAGGATGAAGGCTCACTGGGGTCTCCTCCTCCTCCTCCTGTCTCTGTCCTTGGTCCTTCAATGGTCCTGATGGCGTGATGGTGACCTCAGTGCCCCGCCCCCTTTGGTTCTGAATTTGTGATGCTGGTTTATGTTTATGTACATTCTTGATTTCTGGGTTTAAATACTGATCTCTGCCCCCCCCCCCTCCCCCCCTCCCCACACACACCCACACATGAGGTCTTAGCTGGGGGGCCGGCCTCCAGCTGCTTCCAGCACGTTAGCACCTCTCTGTGTTTACACCCCCCCCCCCCCAGCAGCTGCTGAGCACCTGGAAGCAGAAGGAAACACTAGACTGATAACATCACACCCACCCAGACCCCCAAACCCCCCAGGACTGAACTCTGCTCCTGCTGCTGAGGCTGCAGCTTCTCTTCACACAGAAACATTGTAATGAAATAAACTCAGGGGTTTTATTTTGGTTCTCTATTCATTCATAAAGCTGGAAGATTGGAAGCAAAAATGTTGAAACATGTTATTAATGTGAACAGAGATGAACGTCTGAACATGTTTGACCAGCAGTTAATATTAGGATTCATCACTAGAATCATGAGAGACTTGTGTGTGTGTGTGTGTGTGTGTGTGTGTGTGTGGGTGTGTGTCTGAATTTACTGCAGGTTTCTGTTTGGCTTTTCTGGCTCCGCCCCTTCAGACTTGTGTGGTTATCTATCACGGCAGTGATTTCCTGCTCCTCTCTCTGTTTACCCAGTAAACACTGGGGTGGGTCGGACCGGAACCGTCAGAACAGAACCTCTTGGCTCAGACCTAAAGGCAGTGTTTCCTGGATCGGGTTCTGGCTGCGGTCCGTCTGCTTTCCGGGCCTCTACAGTTTTTCTGCAGGCCGGCCTCCAGCAGACAGCGGCTGATCTCTGGGCCGTGACGCGCTGCTGTGGTGCAGCGTCCCGGCTCCTGTGGCTGGACTCCTCATGCAGACGCTCCTGACTTCCAAAGGGGGGAATCACTTTTAAGGACTTATGAATCTGCTGCTCATGCAGGGACCCCCACCCCTCCTGCCTGTGTGTGGGAGGGGGGCCGATCATCCATGCTCAAACATGTTCAAACGATGGAGACACTCGGTGGTTCGAATCCCGTCGTGATCAACAGCTGAGCTGCTGTGTTTGACCACCAGAGGAGATCTGAACCACAGACGCAGAATCATCTCCACCAGAAAGAAAAACCACAACCAAACCAAGAGGAACCGAGGACGGTTCTAACTCAGGACCGGAGAACCTCTGTGGATGATGAGGATCTAAACCCAGATGACGATGGGAAGCAGAACCATGAACACCAGGAGCCAGACGGAGCAGACTTCCTCAGATGTGTGCAGATCACCTGCTGTGAAAGGGGCTCATGTTGCTCCGCCTCCTCCCACGCCTTTTAGAACGTCCTTTGGCTCCACCCAGCATCTTCAGCCCCTGGAAGCGTCTCTGATGAGCGGAGGAGGGGCTCAGCGGTGACGTTTGTGGACCAGCAGCTCGCCAGATGTTGACCGGCGCTGAGCAGCTGGAGCGACGCTGGCGGGACGACCGGAGTCCGCTCTGATTGGACCCAGACTCCCGGCCTGATTGCGCTGACAGAATGAGTCGGCGTGTGATGATGGCGGCTTCAAACTGACCCGCACTTGTTTAATGATGAATCCCCCGGAGACGCCGTTTTCCCGGGGGCGGAGCTAAAAGCATGCAGCAGAACAGATGCAGAAATGAGAGTCAGACGTCTGAAGGAACTTCAGCCAGCGATCTGTGGACTGATGGGACGGGGGTCAAAGGTCTCCATCGAACCCGTCGGCAGGAGGAACCCAGTGGATTCTGGATGGGGGGGTTACAGGTGTTACAGGTGATCCAGAACCAGCGGCTCGGCTTTCAGAGGAAGCTGATCTGGAAGCATCAGGTGGTTGGGAGATGAAACACAATTGCAGATAATAATCCTCTAATCTCCTGCCCCCCCCCCCCCCCTCCCCCAACTTCCCATCATGCTTGCCTGAGAGGGCTGCAGGCTTCAGGTCAGGTTGATCACAAAGTGCAGCAGTTGAGAAGCATGTGACCTCCACGGGCCAATGAGCAGAGGCGGAGAGCATCCGTCTTCCTGTGAAGGCCCCAGCTAAACAAACCGAGGAGGGGGGGTCATTACGGAGCGTACCAACACTCCTGCAGGGACGCAGAACAAACCGAGGAGGGGGGGTCATTACGGAGCGTACCAACACTCCTGCAGGGACGCAGAACAATGAGGCCAAAGGTTCCCACCAGGGACGGCTGGAGGGGAGGAAGGGGGGGGCTTGTTACAAAGCAGCACTAATGTGGGAAGCAGAACATGGGTCCAGAACGCTGCAGGAAGAGAACCAGAACCAAACGGGGTGAGGATCCACACGGTTCTGCCTCCAACAGGGTCTCTGTTCCCACACAGAAGAACCTCATGCTGCTTCCTTAAAGGAAACCCAAACCAATGACGTCACCTTGACTCAGGTGTCCAGATGTCGTCTGCAGTTTGATAAGGAGAGGAGACGCTGCACCGTGGTAACCGTGGTAACGTTCAAAGTGTTTCTGTGAAGTTTTGGGTCACATGGTACATTATTTCACTCCTGGAGGTTTCTCTCATGATTTCTTTCGGGGGTGGGGGGGTCAGGCCGTGCACGTGAGCCCACAGCAGCGAGCTGCAGGGGCTGGCAGCTGGAAGGCTTCTCAAAGGCAAGCCTTAATCCCCATAAGTGATGCAGCGTGGCGTGCAGCAGCCATCCTTCACGCCGGCATTAGACGCCATCAATACCACCCCCCCTACAAAAGGTTTTGGGGGGGAGGTCCTGGTCTCAGGATGAGCTCTGTGTGTACAGTTTGACCAACAAAGCACCAAAGGACGTGACTTCTGAGAACGTGAGCGGATTCCATGGCGGTGACCTTGTCCCGTGTTTATTCTGATCAGAAACTTCAGAGTAAAAGGAAACGATTTTCAGCCATGTTTGATTTTGTGTCATCTGATCTGAGTGACGGGTCCACCTGAAGGTCTCCTGCAGCTTCGGACACATGAAACCCTGAAACAGGAAGTGGTTCTGCAGGTCCTGATGTTATCAGAGGAATGGAAGCGTTCCGTCTCCTGGACCTGAACCCCTCCTTCCCGTTTCTTCTCCTGGGAGTCTCTGCAGAAAGGTTGAACCATGAAGAAGGAAAGGCCTGCTGGTGATGATGAGAAACTCTGAAACCTCTGAAGAAATGAAAACATTAGCTTTGCTTCTGAAGGAGTATATGCATGAAATGTTGAGTCTTTGTTCTGCTCCAACCCATTGATGGAATCAAACCGCCGCCTTCCTGCTCTCAGCTTCACCAATTTATTGGTGTCTACAAAGAACGTTTCTTCTGTTTTGTGCCTTTCTGGACCAAATGCAGCCAAACAGAGTTTTTCCAGGGGGTGGGGGGCTCAATATCACCTGTGAGGGAGGGGGTGGAGCGAAACAAAGGCACTGAAAATATGAAAACAGTCCAAATGGTGATTAGTTGTTTGTTAGGAAGCATAAGGTCTCCTCTGTTTGACCTCTGTGACCTTCATGCTCAGACGCCGTGATGGAACAAAGATGGCTGAAGCCGATCAGCCGCTGACTAAAGAATTCAAACCTGATCTTTCACGGTGAAGCACGTTTCAACCCAACTCCTCTGGTTCCAGCCGTCCCGCTGCGGCTCGACCTGCAGAACTGTGTGGAGCCGTGAGGTTCTGGCGGTCCTGATGCCGCTCAGGCGCTGACGGCGGCGTGGACTGGGGGAGCTGAGAGGCGCAGCTCAGAGGGCTGGATGTCGGCTGCAGCGTCAGCGGGACCGCCGTGCATGAGCTGGCACGAAGAAAGAGGCTCAGCGAGTCTGAGAGGATTATGAGCCCGCTTTCCTGTCCAGAGCGGGGTCAAAGGTCAGGGGGAGAGAGCGTCTCTGCTGAATCAGCAACCTGGGATTAAACTTCCTGATCTCGGTCCGTCTTCATTCCGGCGCCTCCGTCCTGACGAAGGTCAGTGCCTGTGAGAGGGAAAATTCTCCTGCTCCTCCTGAAGGAGCTCCTGCTCACCTCCCTGCTGTGGAGGAGGAGCCTAGTTTGGGTCTCACCGCTCCAAAAATGGAGTTTAGTCCGATGAAGGTCAACAACCAAAGGGAGGAGGTGCTGTAAAGGAGGAGATGATGGAAGGGAGGAGGTGCTGGAAGGGAGGAGGTGCTAGAAGGGAGGAGATGATGGAAGGGAGGAGGTGCTAGAAGGGAGGAGAGGATGGAAGGGAGGAGGTGCTGGAAGGGAGGAGAGGATGGAAGGGAGGAGGTGCTAGAAGGGAGGAAATGATGGAAGGGAGGAGGTGCTGTTAGCTCTGTGTTTGGAGGAGAATCTTCTGGGTAAAGGAGGTGCAGTGAGGAGCAGCAGGAGCTTCTTCAGAGGACCGTCCTGGTGGGAGCTCATTTCAGACAACAGCGCCCCCAAATGAACGTCTGTTAGAACAGCAGGGAAGTTCAACAGTTGATGGATAAAATTCCTCCTTTTGGTTCTCCTCCTCCTTTTGGTTCTCCTCCTCTCTGAAAAGTCCATCTGCATTTGGACTGAGGTGAACCAACCAGAGTTCATCTGCAGGAGAACAGAGAACCTGAGGGGCGTGGCCACTTTCTGCTGACACGCCTTCAAAAGGTTCTGATGGACGTTCACGACGGTCCAGTTTAGGTTCTATTTCCCTTTGTGGGACACCATGAGGCCCTTAAACAGACCCCCCCACCACCACCATGAGGCCCTTAAACAGACCCCCCACCACCACCATGAGGCCCTTAAACAGACCCCCCACCACCACCATGAGGCCCTTAAACAGACCCCCCCACCCACCACCATGAGGCCCTTAAACAGACCCCCCCCCACCACCTCCATGATCTTTCTGGACACCAGGGTCCGTCTGTCTCATCACCATCTAAGGGTCTAACAGGCGTTCCCTGGTTCCAGCCGGGGGGGTTCTAACCAGCGTCGTTACTTTACATCTCCACCAAATAGGATAGTGGGGGAAGGCTGGGGGGGCACACTAGAAAAGATCAGACAAATGAGAAGTCCTTTGGAACGGAGAACGTCCCACCGTGAAAAAGCCTTTTCTGCACAGATTCTGGTTCTGGGTGATGAGAGGTGGGGGTTTGGGTTCCTGTTGATGAGGTGGGGGTTGGGTTCCGGTTAATGCGAGGTGGGGGCAGGGTGAGATGGAAGTGTGGACCCGTCCAGAACATTGAGGCATTGTCACTTTGCTCCAATCAGCAGCTCATTTTCTCTGACCGGGCCGGTTCAGCCCATGTTTTCCTCTAATCAGACTCCAAATGTAACCCCCCCCCCCCTCCTTCATCTACTTTCCTTGGCTCTTCCCACCCATTTCATGTGCACGTGGGTGCGTGCACGTCCAGCTGTGTACTTAGTGCCCTGAATGCCACATTATCTCGGTTCCGTCCGTCATCACGGAGCGCGTTAACACGCTGACCTTTCAGCGCTCACATCGCCGTATCATTACCGATGCCCCGCCAGGGCTGGGACTCCCACGCAGCGTGACCCCCCAGCCATGAGAATGCGATCTGACGGCCTCAGAGAAATGACTTCCTGATGGTGAAACCGGGAGGGGGGGGTGACCTTCCTGAACGTCCCGTCCTGGTCTGAGACCCCAGAACTGTTGGTTCTAGCACACATCACACCCCCACGGCTGTCATGATGGGGGGGTTCAGTGTGGATCTCTGTCTCAGGAACACGGCCCACACCATGACACTTCCGGACTGAGGCACGTCCAGAGGGGAAAGTAGCCCAGACATTTGAGGTTCTCTGTGAAGTGATGTCGTTTCAAAGTAGCCATGTTCTTCTAGAACGTCAGAGCGCCACCGTGGCGAGGACCTCCCTCCAGATGAAGGGGTTGGTGTCAGGTGTGGCGTTCCGTCCTGCAGCCGCCGTCTCCTGAACGCGGCGTCCCGTTTTATGAGGAGAAAGCAGGAGATCCAGACGTCACATGACCACAAGGTGAGGCGGCTGCAGGTCCAGAACGTGGCGAGCTTCGGGGCCGCGGATTTCCTGAGTTTTCATTTGTCTGCAGTGGGGGCCTCGGCTTGGGGGGGTCCAGACACAGAGTACACAGTGAGACAAAGCTGTGGTTCTCTGGGAAAGCAGCCGTCAGCATTTCCGCTTCAGCTAATCGCTCAGATGAGGAACCCCCCCAGCCCTCCAGCTTCCCACACTCTGCTGCCACTCAGGTTCTACAAACAGCTGTCAGACAGAGACCCCCCCACACAAAAGCACACATGGAGGTGTTTATTTGTGGATGCTCACGCACTCAACTCGCCGCGTCACCGGACTCCGTGCCCTGCAGGTTCAGGCTGGTTCCCAGGAGCCCCCGGAGCTGGGGGGTGGGGGTTTGTAGTAGAAAGAAAACAATAAAGTCACCGGGCCATTCTGCATGGGGGAGGAAAAGGAAACTGCCACAATATTTCACCGCTGGAAACGGGAACAATGCAACCTGCTCTAATACTTGCTAATAAGTTTACTGGGGGGGGCACATCTCCAGCCTGACTGAGGCTTAAACTCATCACGCTGCCTCAGAAAGTGGGGCGTTGATGGTAAATGGCGTATACTTATATAGCTGTCTACCTTCTTACGAAGGCCCAAAGCGCTTTACAGTCACAGTCCCATTCACCCATGCACACACACATTCACACACACATTCACACACACATTCACACACACATTCACACGCACATTCACACGCACATTCACACGCACATTCACACGCACATGCACACGCACATGCACACGCACATGCACACGCACATGCACACGCACACACACACTCACACACACATTCACACACACATACACACGCACATACACACGCACATTCACACGCACATGCACACACACATGCACACGCACATACACACACACACATTCACACGCTGATGCCGAACACTGGCGCCAACCTCCCACCAGAGGCAAGGTGGGGTTCAGTGTCTTGCCCAAGGACACTTCGACTCATGGGCGTGCAAGGCGGGAATCGAACCTGCAACCCTACGATCATGAGTCGACCGCCCTACCGCTGCACCACGGCCGCCCCGTAATGGGTGGGATCCCGTTGATGGTGATGTTGCTGCCGTCTCTCCTGTTGCTGCTCTGCGATGAAGGAGTGGTCTTCATCAACAGCCGTCATGATGAAGGTGCACCAGGATGTGGTTTACCAGAACCCGACGGATCCGTCATGGAGGGGAGGTCTCCTCTGACACTCTGGACCTGAAGACCAGCAGCTCAATCGTTTCCAAATGTGAACTGAAGCAGATTTCTGCCCCGATCATGAGTTAAAGAAGAACTTCCTCTTTTATTTTGTTGATCCCTTTCCTGCGTGGGTTCACTTCCTGTTTGTGTTCTGGGCTTCATTTGTGGATCGGCTCTGGACTGGGTCTGGGTTTCCAGGACTTTTCTGCCCAGTTGTGTGTAGTTTTTGTTCGATAAGCAACGTTTGTGCGTCTGTGTGTTTTTGTGTTGAGCTGAGGCCAGAGCTGGAACAGATGCGTGTGCACGTGTGTGTGCACGTGCTATTCCCGCCTGCAGAGTCACCATCTGTCCTCACTGCAGCAGAACCGATAAAGTGGTTCTACGACTCTCCGGTTCCTGTCGGACCCACTTTGCTCAGGTTCCGGGTCAGAACACATTCATCACAGACTCAGAAGAAGCTCTGTGACGTCCTGTCATGGAAGCACCTGGATCTGCGCAGCGCTGTGTGTGTGCACGTGTGTGTGCTTGGTGACGATGACATCGCAGCAGGCGGCTGCTGCACAGAGGGCGGAGTCAGCTGTCATGAGGCCGCATCCACACCCGGGGTGTAGCGTTTTTGATGCCAGCCTCCCGACGGTTTGCAGCCGGTTTGCAGCCGGTATGCAGACGGCTTTGCAGACGGCTTTGCAGACGGCTTTGCAGACGGCTTTGCAGACGCAGGCAGCAGGCAGAAAGCAGCTTTGGGGTCTTTTTGAAATAAAGGTCTGCGGTTTGTGTGAAACCAACCAATCAGAGACGAGCTGAAGGTTCTTTACGAGCTTAGGAGGATCTGAGGGAACGAAGCTCAGGTGATGAGGGGGGATGAAGAACAGAACAAGCTGTCAGAGGAGGACCCCCCCCCCCCCCCAGTAGTTACCTGCAGTTCTGTGAGAGCCTCTTCCTTCATGAGAGCAGCTGAAGTTGGACGTCAGTCTCACTGTAACAGGAAATTCACATCATTTTGGAGAATGAAAAGCATTATTGTGTAACACTGTAACACAAACACACAACAGACACAAAACTCCAAGCAGCTGTGTGTGTTTTTTTTCTTTTTATAGTTACTTTATTTTTTTATTTTTTGGAAGTTAGATTCCTCGTTTAGACTGGAGTTTGAACGGAGTTTGCATGTATGTGAAAACATCATAGAGTTTACTTTGACTCAACTTTGACTTATTTCTTCAGTGGCAGATTAGAGGATGACAGAGTGGATTTCCCATCTCGTCGAATGAAGAATTCTGGGTAATGGAGTTACATCATAGGCATATTAGCAGAAAACTACAAAATGGCCTACTCTTTACTTTTGTGGTTGCCGTTCTTATTGGCTGGTTCCTGCTCCCGTAAGAATCGGATCCCATCCCGGTCCCGTGATTGATGGCAGAGGCAAATCCCGTGGGATTCCCCCAAAACGTCGCCTCTTTTGGAGGTGTGCTTCCATGTTTGTGTGGGAACCTGAGGGCGGGACGGGCTCCAAGGTCATGACCTCAGTCCTTTCTCAGGCCGCACTTCCTCCTCTGCAACAAAAGGTCTATTTTGGAGCGCGATCATCTTCCTCCGACGGTGACACGGAGCCACGCTTTCTCTGAAGCCGCAGTCTGGTCAGGCTCCTCCCACCAGCAGCTTCTGCTCGTGTAAACAGACAATAGATGACGGCCGCCACCATGAGAAACGGAGAAGACGTGCACAGACGTAAAGCTGCAGACGGACTCACTGCCTGTCGTCTCACAGGCTGCATGTGAAGCACACCTGCTGCTGGGCTCACCTGGATGCAGACACACTTCCTGTTGTCGCAGGTCAAAGTGGAGGCCGGCAGCAAAGGAGCATCAGAGGGAGTCGTCATTTTTCAGATGGTGTTTGGGATTTAAAAATAATTGTGTGACCTTTGATCCAGAATCTGCTGGAACGTCTGCATGTGAAGATCAGAAGGTTCATGAAGTCAGCAGCAGATGAAGGATTTAGAGTACTTTCAGAAGCGTGAATGTCCCGTAACTGGGGCCTTGGACGCGCTCCAGCTGTGACCCAAGGACCAGCGGCGGGACGGTGGCTGGCGTCTGCTGCTCTGATGGGGAGGGCGTAACAGGTGTGTATGGGCCAGCAGAACCCTCACGTCCACACCGGTACCTTCTGCACAAAGACCATGTAGGGTGCAGAGGCTTGGTCATGTGATCCTGGCCGAACCCCGTCGCTCCAAAGACCGGGGAACTGGCTGGACCAACAGTCTGCAGTCAGAGCTTGGCTGTGGTACCGGAAACCCCCAGCTCAGCCTCGACCAGAGCAGGTGGGGCGCTCATTGGCGCTCCATCTCCTGCCTTAGCCTTCACGCTGGGAGATGTTTGTGGTTTGAACTGGACCCAAAGGACAGTTGGGGAACCAAGAACCAGCCGCTCCATGTTGGAGGCAGACATCACTGCAGGATGGATTTGAAGAGCTCCAACTTTTCTTCACAGCAACCCTCTGGGAACATCAAGCTTTCCCCTGGCTGCAGAAGAGGAGGTCTGAAGGAGGCGGGGGCCGTGCTCCTCCTGATGCTCCTCTCTTCTGGGGGGTCAGAGAACAGGAAAGGCTGGGCTGGGCGTTGCAGGGATGGACGCAGCATTTGTATTCTTTTTCCCAGAGGCTGCTATATTTATGTCTATTGTTTTGGAGAGCAGAGCTTGTCTGTGCGCACGTGCCCCCCCCCCCCCCCCCCTCAGTGAGTGTGTGTGGCTGTCTGCTGACCACCATTTGGCCAAAGTCCAGTAATGAAAATAACACATTGATGACCACAGCACCTTCTTTCTCCATCTTTTGTTTTCCCACCGTCTTCTGAGACATACGGCTAGAAACCCCATTGGGGGGGGGCCCAACAGTGGCGGGGAGGATGGACGATGAAGGTCACATGTGTTCATAGTAATATGATGTAATAAGACTTGTTTGTGTTTTTTAACGGACAACATTTGGACATGAATGTGATCTGAAGTCAAACATCCTCAAACTCTTTTCTCATTCAAACCAAAAAGACTAAAGAGAAAACGGCAACACGGCGTCTCCTTCCGTCCAACATGGCGTCTTCTTCCGTCCAACACAGCGTCTCCTTCCGTCCAACATGGCGTCTCCTTCCGTCCAACACAGCGTCTCCTTCCGTCCAACATGGCGTCTTCTTCCATCCAACATGGCGTCTTCTTCCATCCAACATGGCGTCTTCTTCCGTCCAACACGGCGTCTCCTTCCGTCCAACATGGCGTCTTCTTCCGTCCAACACAGCGTCTCCTTCCGTCCAACATGGCGTCTTCTTCCATCCAACATGGCGTCTTCTTCCGTCCAACACGGCGTCTCCTTCCGTCCAACATGGCGTCTTCTTCCATCCAACATGGCGTCTTCTTCCGTCCAACATGGCGTCTTCTTCCGTCCAACACGGCGTCTCCTTCCGTCCAACACGGCGTCTTCTTCCGTCCAACACAGCGTCTCCTTCCGTCCAACATGGCGTCTTCTTCCATCCAACATGGCGTCTTCTTCCGTCCAACACGGCGTCTCCTTCCGTCCAACATGGCGTCTTCTTCCATCCAACATGGCGTCTTCTTCCGTCCAACACGGCGTCTCCTTCCGTCCAACATGGCGTCTTCTTCCATCCAACATGGCGTCTTCTTCCGTCCAACACGGCGTCTCCTTCCGTCCAACATGGCGTCTTCTTCCATCCAACATGGCGTCTCCTTCCGTCCAACACGGCGTCTTCTTCTGTCCAACACGGCGTCTTCCTCCGTCCAACACGGCGTCTTCTTCCATCCAACACGGCGTCTTCTTCCGTCCAACACGGCGTCTCCTTCCGTCCAACACGGCGTCTTCCTCCGTCCAACACGGCGTCTTCTTCCGTCCAACACGGCGTCTCCTTCCGTCCAACATGGCGTCTTCTTCCATCCAACATGGCGTCTCCTTCCGTCCAACACGGCGTCTTCTTCCATCCAACATGGCGTCTCCTTCCATCCAACATGGCGTCTTCTTCCATCCAACATGGCGTCTCCTTCCGTCCAACATGGCGTCTCCTTCCGTCCAACACGGCGTCTTCCTCCGTCCAACACGGCGTCTTCTTCCGTCCAACATGGCGTCGTCTCCTTCCGTCCAACATGGCGTCTTCTTCCATCCAACATGGCGTCTCCTTCCGTCCAACACGGCGTCTTCCTCCGTCCAACATGGCATCTTCTTCCATCCAACATGGCATCTTCTTCCGTCCAACACGGCGTCTCCTTCCGTCCAACATGGCGTCTTCTTCCGTCCAACACAGCGTCTCCTTCCGTCCAACATGGCGTCTTCTTCCATCCAACATGGCGTCTCCTTCCGTCCAACATGGCGTCTTCTTCCGTCCAACACGGCGTCTCCTTCCGTCCAACATGGCGTCTTCTTCCATCCAACATGGCGTCTCCTTCCGTCCAACATGGCGTCTTCTTCCGTCCAACACGGCGTCTCCTTCCGTCCAACACGGCGTCTTCTTCCGTCCAACACGGCGTCTCCTTCCGTCCAACATGGCGTCTTCTTCCGTCCAACACAGCGTCTCCTTCCGTCCAACATGGCGTCTTCTTCCATCCAACATGGCGTCTTCTTCCGTCCAACACGGCGTCTCCTTCCGTCCAACATGGCGTCTTCTTCCATCCAACATGGCGTCTTCTTCCATCCAACATGGCGTCTTCTTCCGTCCAACACGGCGTCTCCTTCCGTCCAACATGGCGTCTTCTTCCATCCAACATGGCGTCTCCTTCCGTCCAACATGGCGTCTTCTTCCATCCAACATGGCGTCTTCTTCCATCCAACATGGCGTCTTCTTCCGTCCAACACGGCGTCTCCTTCCGTCCAACACGGCGTCTTCTTCCATCCAACACAGCGTCTCCTTCCGTCCAACATGGCGTCTTCTTCCATCCAACATGGCGTCTTCTTCCGTCCAACACGGCGTCTCCTTCCGTCCAACATGGCGTCTTCTTCCATCCAACATGGCGTCTTCTTCCGTCCAACACGGCGTCTCCTTCCGTCCAACATGGCGTCTTCTTCCATCCAACATGGCGTCTTCTTCCGTCCAACACGGCGTCTCCTTCCGTCCAACATGGCGTCTTCTTCCATCCAACATGGCGTCTCCTTCCGTCCAACACGGCGTCTTCTTCTGTCCAACACGGCGTCTTCCTCCGTCCAACACGGCGTCTTCTTCCATCCAACACGGCGTCTTCTTCCGTCCAACACGGCGTCTCCTTCCGTCCAACACGGCGTCTTCCTCCGTCCAACACGGCGTCTTCTTCCGTCCAACACGGCGTCTCCTTCCGTCCAACATGGCGTCTTCTTCCATCCAACATGGCGTCTCCTTCCGTCCAACACGGCGTCTTCTTCCATCCAACATGGCGTCTCCTTCCATCCAACATGGCGTCTTCTTCCATCCAACATGGCGTCTCCTTCCGTCCAACACGGCGTCTCCTTCCGTCCAACACGGCGTCTTCCTCCGTCCAACACGGCGTCTTCTTCCGTCCAACATGGCGTCGTCTCCTTCCGTCCAACATGGCGTCTTCTTCCATCCAACATGGCGTCTCCTTCCGTCCAACACGGCGTCTTCCTCCGTCCAACATGGCATCTTCTTCCATCCAACATGGCATCTTCTTCCGTCCAACACGGCGTCTCCTTCCGTCCAACATGGCGTCTTCTTCCATCCAACATGGCGTCTCCTTCCGTCCAACACGGCGTCTTCTTCCGTCCAACACGGCGTCTTCTTCCATCCAACATGGCGTCTTCTTCCATCCAACATGGCGTCTTCTTCCGTCCAACACGGCGTCTCCTTCCGTCCAACATGGCGTCTTCTTCCATCCAACATGGCGTCTTCTTCCATCCAACATGGCGTCTTCTTCCGTCCAACACGGCGTCTCCTTCCGTCCAACATGGCGTCTTCTTCCATCCAACATGGCGTCTTCTTCCGTCCAACACGGCGTCTCCTTCCGTCCAACATGGCGTCTTCTTCCATCCAACACGGCGTCTTCCTCCGTCCAACACGGCGTCTTCTTCCGTCCAACATGGCGTCTTCTTCCATCCAACATGGCGTCTCCTTCCGTCCAACACGGCGTCTTCTTCTGTCCAACACGGCGTCTTCCTCCGTTCAACATGGCGTCTCCTTCCGTCCAACACGGCGTCTTCCTCCGTCCAACACGGCGTCTCCTTCCGTCCAACATGGCGTCTTCTTCCATCCAACATGGCGTCTCCTTCCGTCCAACACGGCGTCTTCCTCCGTCCAACACGGCGTCTTCTTCCGTCCAACACGGCGTCTTCTTCCGTCCAACACGGCGTCTTCCTCCGTCCAACACGGCGTCTTCTTCCGTCCAACATGGCGTCTTCTTCCGTCCAACACGGCGTCTCCTTCCGTCCAACACGGCGTCTCCTTCCGTCCAACACGGCGTCTTCTTCTGTCCAACATGGCGTCTTCTTCCGTCCAACACGGCGTCTTCCTCCGTCCAACACGGCGTCTTCTTCTGTCCAACACGACGTCTCCTTCCGTCCAACACGGCGTCTCCTTCCGTCCAACACGGCGTCTCCTTCCGTCCAACACGGCGTCTTCTTCCGTCCAACACGGCGTCTTCTTCCGTCCAACACGGCGTCTTCCTCTGTCCAACACGCCGTCTTCTTCCGTCCAACACGGCGTCTTCTTCTGTCCAACACGACGTCTCCTTCCGTCCAACACGGCGTCTTCTTCCGTCCAACACGGCGTCTTCTTCAGTCCAACAAGGCGTCTTCTTCCGTCCAACACGGCGTCTTCTTCCGTCCAACACGGCGTCTCCTTTTGTCCAACACGGCGTCTCCTTTCGTCCGACACGGCGTCTTCTTTCGTCCGACACGGCGTCTCCTTCCGTCCGACACGGCGTCTCAAGTGAGGGGGTAGTAGGTGAGACGTGTTTTTTTTCCACCCCCCCTAAAAATAAATGTGGAAGGATGCCATTGTTAGCGGGATACGTGCACGCTCCTTGCACGACCCGTACAGATTTCCCAACTTTTCACCTGCAGACAGCCTGTCTCCCCCCGTAAGGGCAGCTAGGATGGAGGCTTTACCAGCGACCGGAGCGTGATGTCAGGACGCCGTGTGACATTATCAACCAAACCTCCTAAGTGTCTGCGACTTTTATTACACACACTCCATCATACACCTACCACACATGACCATTTCCATGGCAGACAAACCTGCACAGGATGGTCTACCAACACCCCCCCACACACACACACGGAGCCGGACAACCCGATAACCTGCAGAACCCGTACTGGTCTTGAAGGTTCTTGAAGGTTTTCTGGATCCTGCAGCTTGGAAGTTTGGTTCAACATAAAGGTGGATCAACCAGCCTTGGTGCCCCCCCCCCCCCCCCCACATGTTAATCTGAAACATTGTGTGTAAACAAGCCCCCCCTAAATGGCAGACAGGACTGGTGAGTGTTATCTCTGACCCCCCCCCCCCCCCCCCCACATGCTGTTCCAGCATAGTGTGTGAAGCCTGGTGGGGCAGAAACGCTGCATACAGAATGTGTTGGGGGGGGGGGGGGGTCAGGAGGTCACACATGCTGGTTAATGTAATCAAGCAGTTTGTTTGTGTTTGTGTGGACATTTGGTGGGTTAATTATTTCTGAGGGGGTCGATGATGGGTCGTAGAAAACACCCAAACAGCAGCTGCTGAAGAAGAGGAGGGAGCAGCCGATGAAGAGGAGGAGGGAGCGGCCGATGAAGAGGAGGGAGCGGCCGATGAAGAGGAGGAGGGAGTGAAGAACTGCACGTTGCATGTGAAACGGCACGGTTGGTCGTTTTTTAGCTGCTTTTCCTGAAGGACTGCCTGAAGGCCAGCAGGGGGCGCTATGGTGGTCTCTGTCCTGCCAGGAGAACAACAGATCTGGTGGGAATGCTGGTGGTCTTCCTCCTGCTTGTCTTCCAAACACCCAGGTTCCACCTGCTGATCATTGGCTGTTTAATCAAACCTGGAATGAGCGGATCCAGCTGATCAGCAGTGAGGGGCGGGCGGGGCTGGAGAACTCTCAGCATTAAGGGGTTGCATTGGGGGGTCAAACCACCAAATGGTCCAGAGTGCAGCCGTGTCCTCCAAAGGGAGGAGTCAAATGCGGACAACTGACGGGACTGGAAGAACTCTGCTGTGAGGTTTCCCTCATGGAGATCTGCAGGTTCCCATTCGTTCCTGCAGAACTGTCCGGTGGAATGGAGGTTCAGGTGACCCGGGACACAAATGAGACTCTGTCTCTGACGGACGGGGGAAAGGTTCTGATGGCTTCATGAAGTCTGGGAAGACCTCTGGACAGAATGGAAGTCATCTGGTTCTGGTGGTTCTGGTTTCTTGTCAGAGTTTAGTTCCGTTCAGAGGAACTCAGCCGTTTGCTGCAGGCCGCCTGACGGACCTGCTGACAGAGCTTTGGTCCTCATGAGAGGAAGGCCGAGCCGCACATGCTCAGCAGAGACGGTTCAAAGCTTTGCTCACATTTGCCCCCCAGCTGTGCTGGTTTATGAACAGTCAGCAGATGTTTTGTGAAGAAATGAGGAAATCTGCCATGAAGAACATTCACTGTAGCAGATTTAATACCAGAGGACCGCTCCATCAAAAAGACCCAGAGACCCGTACAGACCCAGAGACCCTTAAAGACCCAGAGACCCCTTAAAGACCCAGAGACCCGGTAAAGACCCAGAGACCCGTACAGACCCAGAGACCCGTAAAGACCTAGAGACCCGTAAAGACCCAGAGGCCCCTTAAAGACCCAGAGACCCGTAAAGACCAGAGACCCGTAAAGACCCAGAGACCCATAAAGACCCAGAGACCCGTAACTACCCAGAGACCCGTACAGACCCAGAGACCCCTTAAAGACCCAGAGACCCGTAAAGACCCAGAGACCCGTACAGACCCAGAGACCCCTTAAAGACCCAGAGACCCGTACAGACCCAGAGACCCCTTAAAGACCCAGAGACCCGTAAAGACCCAGAGACCCGTACAGACCCAGAGACCCCTTAAAGACCCAGAGACCCGTACAGACCCAGAGACCCGTACAGACCCAGAGACCCGTTAAAGACCCAGAGACCCGTAACGACCCAGAGACCCGTAACGACCCAGAGACCC
This sequence comes from Oryzias curvinotus, assembly GCA_023969325.1. Lineage (NCBI taxonomy): Eukaryota > Metazoa > Chordata > Actinopteri > Beloniformes > Adrianichthyidae > Oryzias > Oryzias curvinotus. The sequence goes on from CM043717.1 coordinate 337,943, forward strand.
GTACAGACCCAGAGACCCCTTAAAGACCCAGAGACCCGTACAGATCCAGAGACCCGTAAAGACCCAGAGACCCCTTAAAGACCCAGAGACCCGTACAGACCCAGAGACCCGTTAAAGACCCAGAGACCCGTAAAGACCCAGAGATCCGTAACGACCCAGAGACCCGTACAGACCCAGAGACCCGTACAGACCCAGAGACCCGTACAGACCCAGAGACCCGTACAGACCCAGAGACCCGTACAGACCCAGAGACCCGTTAAAGACCCAGAGACCCGTACAGACCCAGAGACCTGTTAAAGACCCAGAGACCCGTAAAGACCCAGAGACCCGTACAGACCCAGAGACCCGTACAGACCCAGAGACCCGTAAAGACCCAGAGACCCGTACAGACCCAGAGACCCGTACAGACCCAGAGACCCGTAAAGACCTAGAGACCCGTAAAGACCCAGAGACCCCTTAAAGACCCAGAGACCCGTAAAGACCCAGAGACCCGTAAAGACCCAGAGACCCGTAACGACCCAGAGACCCGTACAGACCCAGAGACCCCTTAAAGACCCAGAGACCCGTACAGACCCAGAGACCCGTAAAGACCCAGAGACCCCTTAAAGACCCAGAGACCCGTACAGACCCAGAGACCCGTTAAAGACCCAGAGACCCGTAAAGACCCAGAGACCCGTAACGACCCAGAGACCCGTAAAGACCCAGAGACCCGTACAGACCCAGAGACCCGTAAAGACCCAGAGACCCGTTAAAGACCCAGAGACCCGTTAAAGACCCAGAGACCCGTAAAGACCCAGAGATCCGTAAAGACCCAGAGACCCGTAAAGACCCAGAGACCCGTACAGACCCAGAGACCCCTTAAAGACCCAGAGACCCGTACAGACCCAGAGACCCGTACAGACCCAGAGACCCGTTAAAGACCAAGAGACCCGTACAGACCCAGAGACCCGTAACGACCCAGAGACCCGTACAGACCCAGAGACCCCTTAAAGACCCAGAGACCCGTACAGACCCAGAGACCCGTAAAGACCCAGAGACCCGTAAAGACCCAGAGACCCGTACAGACCCAGAGACCCGTTAAAGACCCAGAGACCCGTAAAGACCCAGAGACCCGTAACGACCCAGAGACCCGTACAGACCCAGAGACCCCTTAAAGACCCAGAGACCCGTACAGACCCAGAGACCCGTACAGACCCAGAGACCCGTTAAAGACCCAGAGACCCGTAAAGACCCAGAGACCCGTACAGACCCAGAGACCCGTACAGACCCAGAGACCCGTTAAAGACCCAGAGACCCGTAAAGACCCAGAGACCCGTACAGACCCAGAGACCCGTACAGACCCAGAGACCCGTGAAGACCCAGAGACCCGTACAGACCCAGAGACCCGTACAGACCCAGAGACCCGTTAAAGACCCAGAGACCCGTACAGACCCAGAGACCTGTTAAAGACCCAGAGACCCGTAAAGACCCAGAGACCCGTACAGACCCAGAGACCCGTACAGACCCAGAGACCCGTAAAGACCCAGAGACCCGTACAGACCCAGAGACCCGTAAAGACCCAGAGACCCGTAAAGACCCAGAGACCCGTAAAGACCCAGAGACCCGTACAGACCCAGAGACCCGTACAGACCCAGAGACCCGTTAAAGACCCAGAGACCCGTAAAGACCCAGAGACCCGTAAAGACCCAGAGACCCATACAGACCCAGAGACCCGTACAGACCCAGAGACCCGTGAAGACCCAGAGACCCGTACAGACCCAGAGACCCGTACAGACCCAGAGACCCGTTAAAGACCCAGAGACCCGTACAGACCCAGAGACCTGTTAAAGACCCAGAGACCCGTAAAGACCCAGAGACCCGTACAGACCCAGAGACCCGTACAGACCCAGAGACCCGTAAAGACCCAGAGATCCGTAAAGACCCAGAGACCCGTAAAGACCCAGAGACCCGTACAGACCCAGAGATCCGTAAAGACCCAGAGACCCGTAAAGACCCAGAGACCCGTACAGACCCAGAGACCCGTTAAAGACCCAGAGACCCGTTAAAGACCCAGAGACCCGTTAAAGACCCAGCGACTCGTTAAAGACCCAGCGACCCGGTAAAGACCCAGAGACCCGTTAAAGACCCAGCGACCCGGTAAAGACCCAGAGACCCGTACAGACCCAGAGACCCGTGAAGACCCAGAGACCCGTACAGACCCAGAGACCCGTACAGACCCAGAGACCCGTTAAAGACCCAGAGACCCGTAAAGACCCAGAGATCCGTAAAGACCCAGAGACCCGTAAAGACCCAGAGACCCGTACAGACCCAGAGATCCGTAAAGACCCAGAGACCCGTAAAGACCCAGAGACCCGTACAGACCCAGAGACCCGTTAAAGACCCAGAGACCCGTTAAAGACCCAGAGACCCGTTAAAGACCCAGCGACTCGTTAAAGACCCAGCGACCCGGTAAAGACCCAGAGACCCGTTAAAGACCCAGCGACCCGGTAAAGACCCAGAGACCCGTACAGACCCAGAGACCCGTGAAGACCCAGAGACCCGTACAGACCCAGAGACCCGTACAGACCCAGAGACCCGTTAAAGACCCAGAGACCCGTAAAGACCCAGAGATCCGTAAAGACCCAGAGACCCGTAAAGACCCAGAGACCCGTACAGACCCAGAGACCCGTTAAAGACCCAGTGACCCGTAAAGACCAGCTCAGACCCGGTCTCTGAAGGCCCTCGTGGACCATCCGGTGCCGTGGGGAAGCGTGTGGATGAAGGTGCTCTTTATTCGAGTCATTTTGAAGTTGAGTCACGGCATCTGGACTTGAGATCTTGTCTCTCATAATGTTTCACGTCATCCAAGCGGCTTCATCAGATGACTGGTGTGGTTCTGGATCAGGCCTCCTGAAAACATCCATGGGGGGTCTGAATGGCCTCCATGGCCCCACAGAGCGAGGTTTCCCGTGGACTTGTCCCTCAAGGCTCCCGCTTCGTGTCCCACGATCTGCATCTTTCTCCAACGACTCCCCACAGATGTCTTTCTGCTCTCCTGTCTTTTTCTAATTATCAATTTTTCACGGGATGGGGGGGTCCGCATGCAGGAGCGGGAGATCAAAGGCTTTCACGTCCAGAATGGGGGGGTCAGAAAAGTTCAGCTGCGCCCCAGAGACACAGCAACGTTTTCAGCCGATTGACAACAGACGGCCCGCTCCGTACTGACTGCGGGGGGGGGGTAGATTGTCTTTCATGTCAACTGTTGGTCTGCTGGTATCAGCCTCCCGATCTGCCCCCTGATGCGGGGGCTCGGGTCAGAAAACATTACTTTTACATTTTACCTCCTTCTCCTCCACCCCCAGCCTCCCCCCAAATGGGAGGGGCTGTTGATGTCCCTCTGCTAATAACTAATCAGTAATAGTTACTAAAATACCTTTTCCTGCTCCCAGCAGCTCAAAGCGTTTTACAAATAAAAACAGGCACAACCATCATAAATGCCCCCCCCCCTTCCCCTCCGTTGACACATACACCCCATGACCCCTCCCACATGACTGGTGGAGGAAGCGGCAAACGGAGAATCCAGGTCAGAGCGTCTGTTTAGAATGGAGCCGCTGCGCCTGCAGCAGTCAGTTATTGAAATGACCAACCATAAACACACGGTGCCGAGGGTTCAAACCCGCGGGAGGCAGCAAATCCACAAAGGTTAGAGGGAAAAGGCAGCGTGGTACGACAGACCGTTACCGTTAAACAGTCAGTTCAGTGACTGTAAAGTTACCATAAAGCCATTCAATGTGAGGAGGGGGGTCCAAACCCCAAACTCAAAGTGTTTATGAGGCTGACATCAAAAATCCCATGATTCTGATTTAGAGGTCAAGAAAACCTTTCCTCAGAAGACGCTGACATGGTGACAAAGACTCTTCTCAGAGTGAATCCCCGGGTGTCCCCTCCACCTTCCAGCTCTGGGTCTGGGTTCTCTTGGCCCTTTATAACTAACAGAATTTTGTTGGGGGGGGGGGGGTGTTTTCGTGTTCAGGGTGTCTCTGCAGAAACCCAGAATGGTTTTCCTGTGATTGTGTAGGCGATGGGCGCTCTCAGCTCCACCCTGCAGCGCTGCAGTCGCCTCAAACAAACCTCTTTCTTTCTCCACCTCCCCGCTTTGTGGCCCCCACTCCACCCCTGGACCAAGAAGCATCAGGCACATCAGCAGCTAGAGCAGAGCCTCCACCCTGCCTGTTTTCCAGCTCTCCCTCACCAGCGGGCCGTTGATTCGCTGACTGAAGTGATTTCACATCCGGATTGACTGAACACCTGATCAGCATCAAGCAGTCCAGGGAGACCCGGAAAACCCACAGGAGGACCAGGGTTGGCCCCCCCTGGTCCTCCAGAGCCTCATCCACTCTGGTTTCAGAAGACGCCCCTGCACTGTAAAACAGTTGCTGTAGATTTTTTTCTGTAAAATGAAATCCAGTGGGCTGCATGGTGGAGCAGTGGTTAGCGCTCTTGCCTCACAGCAAGAAGGCCTCCGGTTCAAGTCCCGGCTGGGGGACATGAAAAACAACATCAATGGGGGGACCTTTCTGTGTGGAGTTTGCATGTTCTCCCTGTGTATGCGTGGGTTCTCTCCGGGGTCCCCGGCTTCCTCCCACCGTCCAAAAACATGCTTCATAGGTTAATTGGTGACTCTAAATTGTCCCTAGGTGTGAGTGTGAATGGGTGTGATTGTGGACATTCTACCCTGCGACAGACTAGCTACCTGTCCAGGGTGTCCCCTGCCTTCGCTCACAAGTGACCGGGATAGGCTCCAGCAGCCCCGTGACCCCAAAAGGAAATAAAACGGTTAAGAAGAAGATGAATGAAATCCAGTACACAGATATTTTACTGGATTTCCTTTTACAGTTGTACTAGGCTGGAATAAAGTACAGTCGTTCCTGACGGCGTTACTGTAAATGTTTCTACAGTAGTTCTGCTGATTCCTTTGATGATGATGTTACTCACACTGAATGAGCTCTCAGATCAATGCACTTTCCACCAAGAATCATTCTGGATCTTTATGACTCTGTATTATTGACTGCCCCCCCATCTCTAACCCCCCCCCCCCCCCTCTCCTTTCCTTTTCCTTCAGTCTAATAAGGAATGCATACACACAGAATCATCATAAATAAAGCTTAGCCTCAAATCCAAAGGGGGTTTATACAAACACACTCTGTCTGTAACAGTAACATGTGGACGACACACGAGGCCTTCAGCTGTGATCTGATTGATCCGCTGCTGGACCAGCTTAGCCGGGTCCGTGATGCGTCAGCGACGTCTGGTTGGTTCTTAGTGTCAGGGAAGGATGGGGCGCTTTTATTCTGGAATTGAGGGCTTCTTCAGTTCTGGGACCGTGGCCCCCACATTGGGCTGAATGGATCAGGCGCTCCTGGTTTCTTGGTTTACTGTGTGTAGTTTGTGGGTTCATGTTCTGCTGGGATCACCAAAGATTGGATTTGAACTCAGTGATCATTTTTCTTCGGGTTCTCCATCCTCCGCTTTGGTTCGGTTCTGTCGCTTTAGCCTTTGGTTGTTCGCTGTTGACATTGTTCTGGGTCGGTATCTGCCTGGACTTCTCCTTCAAACCACTTTCTAGAGACATCTGAAGAGATTTGGTCCGGTTTGTTCAGTGATTCTGGAACCGTTTGGACCCGATCCAAACCACATCTACACTTGACTGAAGGAGATCCAGACTTTATCAGCAACATGTACATAAAAAACATGTTGTTTGGGTTAAAATGGGGTTCTTGAGGGGACTGTGCCCCCCCCCGGAGGAAGGTGCTAAGCTGTCCCGTAGATGCATGGGTTTGGGACGGAGCGGCTCAGCAGGTGCAGGCAGAGGTCGACCCGCTGACGGCGGGGCATCCTCAGCGAGACAAGGCCGGCACAGAACGGGCCGGGCCCCCCGCTGTTCGCTGGGGGGCTGTGGGGGCGCTCAGGGAGGCTTCTGTTTCTGCCACTGTCAGTGAGATGGATGAGGGGGAAGCTCGGAAGGTGGGGAGTCGGCTCAGGCGGCGTGACGTCTTCGACAGTTTTTGACACTCGGGCGCAGCATCAAACACGCTGTCCCCTCACATCCAACCAACACGTGCCCCCCCTGCACACATGTGCAATACGAATCAGAGCGCTGCTCAGGACGGGGGCCCGGCTGCTCACACTGTGCACCACAAACGTGCACGCACGCTGCACAAAAGCCCCGAGCCGCGAGCCCTCACTGAGCCTGAGACAGGAGCTGATGGATGCCACCCATCAATCATCTGCTTCACCCGGGCATCAGCCAGGAGGGGGGGGGGGGGTTAACCCCATCTTCAGACCTTTGTGGAATAAGAGTTTGTAGCTGTGGGTGGGTTCCATCCTCAGGGATGGGGGGCTGCTGGTGTCACAGCTGCAAAGAAACAGAACAGGAGGGATCTTCAACCCCCCCAGATTTTAATTTACTTTCAATTCAGTTTAAAACAGATGAAACACGACCGTAGAAGAGAAATCCTGTATGACTCCGCCCCTTTTTTACACCACCTGGTGATCTGTGTATTTCTATTTACAGTTTCCTCCAGAACATTCACATTACATTCTGCATAGCACCTTTGCAGAAGTGACATTTTTGTTTTAATTGATCATTTCTTGCTTTGTACTGTTCCATCAGTGACATCTTTTTGGAATAAATGTAAACTATTGGTTTGTTGTAAACCTTCATCCAGTCGGTTCCATAAATCCACGCCACAGGTTGATAAACACATTTTCTTTTTTGTAGTGGGAATCCTCTGCTTCTTGAAGTTCTACTGATTTCTTGAATTGTAACTCCCATCTCTGTCCTTAAACATCTGTTGGAAGTTTATTGGTAGTTATTTCTGGCTCATACATCACCAGGAAACGGCAGAATTGTTCGCTGCTTCGGGTCTGAGATGATAATCTCACAGATTAATCTGTTCTTAAATCACAGCTCAGATTGACACAAACAGACCTGCCCAGTCTGACCCCCCCTCCAGATGTCATTGCTGTGACAGATCAGAACCAGAACCTTCATGCTGGCTCTTCACGTCAGAACTTTGGCTTCTTCATGTTTGTGGCTTCACTGCTGGAGGGTCTGACTGGGGAAGGACTTCCTGTATGAAAACCTGACCCGACCCTGATGGAGACCAGAGTCCTGCTCCTTCAGGACGTCTGAGGAAACGTCTGAGTCTCCAGAACCGTGCTGTGAGCGGCGGGAAAGTGTGGAGTACGTCCTTGGATTCTTCCTCCCCACTCCAGGTTGAGCTTTCACACAGCTGACGGCCGTGCACCACGTCACCGTGACCCCCGTGTTCAGGAAACGGCCATTGTTACAGAAGATGGCGAGCAGTCGCTGTGGATTCTGAACAGTTTGTTTGGCGGCAGGGGGGGGGGGGGGGGTGATGAATGTGTCTCTTTTCCTGTTTGTGGTTTCTCAGGAGAGCTGCTGTTCCCATGCTGAGTCACACCCCCTCACATCTGGGCCTCACGTCTGCAATCACACAGAAAGGTGGCACCAGAAGGAGACTCCATGAGGACTTTAGCCCCCCCCCCCCTCCCCCCAGACCAGGAGACGCAGGAAACCCTTACTCTGATGTGCTGGAGGGCACTTTGGGGGCCAGTCCTCACAATCACAAAGAGATTCCAACTCTTCTAGAAGTCCAGCTTGTTCCTGCTGCTGGGCGTGAGGAAAACAGAAATCATTTTCTACTGTGTTCTGTGTCAGAGGTCAGAGGTCAGAGGTTTGATAGACATGCTGGACCAAAGGACGGACACGAGGCCTGGAGCTGCAGGTACAGCTGAGACGTTCAGCCAGAGTGAACAAATGTCATAACTGTGAGGAATGCAGGTGGGGAAGGTTGTGTTCCCCTTCCTACCATCCAAAGGAGAGGTCAAAGGTCATGTTCCACTTTGTCCTTCCTAGCTTGCCATCCGTTTGTGTTTGCAGCTCAGACGCCTGATCTGAATCAGTGAAAAACAGAAAGTCAGCCTGAGCTCTTCAGGTGTTCGTGCTCTTTTGTAAACCCGAAAGAGCACAGAGAAAGGCCCAACGTGCAGTGCATCATGGGATACCTCCTCATGGTCTGGGTGTGTTGCAGTGTAACCAGCATGAAGGTGGTCCAAAAGCAGCCAGAGCTCCAGATCTTCCTGTTGCATCTCCAAAGGCAAAGACTCGGAGTGCAGTCACCCCGTCCCAGGGTCGCTTTGTGAGCTGTGATGGTTCTGTGCTTGGATCCGGTCAGCAGAACAGTGCTGGGTCAGCTGAGCGTTCTGGACGTTCTGAGCGTTCTGGGCGTTCTTGGCGTTCTGGACGTTCTGAGCGTTCTGAGCGTTCTGGGCGTTCTTGGCGTTCTGGACGTTCTGAGCGTTCTGGGCGTTCTTGGCGTTCTGGACGTTCTGAGCGTTCTGGGCGTTCTTGGCGTTCTGGACGTTCTGAGCGTTCTGGGCGTTCTTGGCGTTCTGGGCGTTCTAACCGTTCTGGACGTTCTTGGCGTTCTGGGCGTTCTGAGCGTTCTGGGCGTTCTTGGCGTTCTGGGCGTTCTAACCGTTCTGGACGTTCTTGGCATTCTGGACGTTCTGAGCGTTCTGGGCGTTCTTGGCGTTCTGAGCGTTCTGGGCGTTCTGGACGTTCTGGGCGTTCTGGACGTTCTGGGTGTTCTGGGCGTTCTTGGCGTTCTGGACGTTCTGGGCGTTCTGGACGTTCTGAGCGTTCTGAGCGTTCTGGGCGTTCTGGACGTTCTGGACGTTCTGAGTGTTCTGGGCGTTCTTGGCGTTCTAGACGTTCTGAGTGTTCTGGGCGTTCTGGACGTTCTGAGCGTTCTGGGCGTTCTTGGCGTTCTAGACGTTCTGAGCGTTCTGAGCGTTCTGGGCGTTCTTGGCGTTCTGGACGTTCTGAGCGTTGTGGGCGTTCTTGGCGTTCTGGGCGTTCTAACCGTTCTGGGCGTTCTGGACGTTCTGGGCGTTCTGGGCGTTCTGGACGTTCTGGACGTTCTGAGTGTTCTGGGCGGTCTTGGCGTTCTGGACGTTCTGGGCGTTCTGGACGTTCTGAGCGTTCTGAGCGTTCTGGGCGTTCTGGACGTTCTGAGTGTTCTGGGCGTTCTTAACGTTCTGGACGTTCTGGGCGTTCTGGACGTTCTGAGCGTTCTGAGCGTTCTGGGCGTTCTTGGCGTTCTGGACGTTCTAACCGTTCTGGGCGTTCTGGACGTTCTGGGCGTTCTGGGCGTTCTGGACGTTCTGAGCGTTCTGAGCGTTCTGGGCGTTCTTGGCGTTCTGGACGTTCTGAGCGTTCTGGGCGTTCTGGGCGTTCTTGGCGTTCTGGACGTTCTAACCGTTCTGGGCGTTCTGGGCGTTCTGGACGTTCTGAGCGTTCTGGACGTTCTGAGCGTTCTGGACGTTCTGGACGTTCTGAGTGTTCTGGGCGTTCTTGGCGTTCTGGACGTTCTGGACGTTCTGGACGTTCTGAGCGTTCTGAGCGTTCTGGACGTTCTGAGCGTTCTGGGCGTTCTGGGCGTTCTTGGCGTTCTGGACGTTCTGAGCGTTCTGAGCGTTCTGGGCGTTCTGGACGTTCTGAGCGTTCTGGGCGTTCTTGGCGTTCTGGACGTTCTGAGCGTTCTGGGCGTTCTTGGCGTTCTTGGCGTTCTGGGCGTTCTAACCGTTCTGGACGTTCTTGGCGTTCTGGGCGTTCTGGACGTTCTGAGCGTTCTGGGCGTTCTTGGCGTTCTGGGCGTTCTAACCGTTCTGGACGTTCTTGGCGTTCTGGGCGTTCTGAGCGTTCTGGGCGTTCTTGGCGTTCTGGACGTTCTGAGCGTTCTGGGCGTTCTTGGCGTTCTTGGCGTTCTGAGCGTTCTGGGCGTTCTGGACGTTCTGGGCGTTCTGGGCGTTCTGGACGTTCTGGACGTTCTGAGTGTTCTGGGCGTTCTTGGCGTTCTGGACGTTCTGGGCATTCTGGGCATTCTGGACGTTCTGAGCGTTCTGAGCGTTCTGGGCGTTCTGGACGTTCTGGACGTTCTGAGTGTTCTGGGCGTTCTTGGCGTTCTAGACGTTCTGAGCGTTCTGGGCGTTCTGGACGTTCTGGACGTTCTGAGTGTTCTGGGCGTTCTTGGCGTTCTGGACGTTCTGGGCGTTCTGGACGTTCTGGACGTTCTGAGCGTTCTGAGCGTTCTGGGCGTTCTTGGCGTTCTGGACGTTCTGAGCGTTCTGGGCGTTCTGGACGTTCTAACCGTTCTGGACTTTCTGGGCGTTCTAACCGTTCTGGGCGTTCTGGACGTTCTGGGCGTTCTGGGCGTTCTGGACGTTCTAACCGTTCTGGACTTTCTGGGCGTTCTAACCGTTCTGGGCGTTCTGAGCGTTCTGGGCGTTCTGGACGTTCTAACCGTTCTGGACTTTCTGGGCGTTCTAACCGTTCTGGGCGTTCTGGACGTTCTGAGCGTTCTGGGCGTTCTGGACGTTCTAACCGTTCTGGACTTTCTGGACGTTCTAACCGTTCTGGGCGTTCTGGACGTTCTGGGCGTTCTGGGCGTTCTGGACGTTCTAACCGTTCTGGACTTTCTGGGCGTTCTGGACGTTCTGAGCGTTCTGAGCGTTCTGGGCGTTCTTGGCGTTCTGGACGTTCTAACCGTTCTGGGCGTTCTGGACGTTCTGGGCGTTCTGGGCGTTCTGGACGTTCTAACCGTTCTGGGCGTTCTGGACGTTCTGGACGTTCTGAGCGTTCTGAGCGTTCTGGGCGTTCTTGGCGTTCTGGACGTTCTAACCGTTCTGGGCGTTCTGGACGTTCTAACCGTTCTGGGCGTTCTGGACGTTCTGAGCGTTCTGAGCGTTCTGGGTGTTCTTGGCGTTCTGGACGTTCTAACCGTTCTGGGCGTTCTGGACGTTCTGAGCGTTCTGGGCGTTCTTGGCGTTCTGGACGTTCTGAGCGTTCTGGGCGTTCTGGGCGTTCTTGGCGTTCTGGACGTTCTAACCGTTCTGGACGTTCTGGGCGTTCTGGACGTTCTGAGCGTTCTGAGCGTTCTGGGCGTTCTTGGCGTTCTGGACGTTCTGAGCGTTCTGGGCGTTCTGGACGTTCTGAGCGTTCTGGGCGTTCTAACCGTTCTGGGCGTTCTGAGTGTTCTGGGCGTTCTGGGCGTTCTGGACTTTCTGGGCGTTCTTGGCGTTCTGGACGTTCTGAGCGTTCAGGGCGTTCTTGGCGTTCTAGACGTTCTGAGCGTTCTGAGCGTTCTGGGCGTTCTTGGCGTTCTGGACGTTCTGAGCGTTCTGGGCGTTCTTGGCGTTCTGGACGTTCTGAGCGTTCTGGGCGTTCTTGGCGTTCTGGACGTTCTGGGCGTTCTTGGCGTTCTGGGCGTTCTAACCGTTCTGGGCGTTCTGGACGTTCTGGGCGTTCTGGGCGTTCTGGACGTTCTGGACGTTCTGAGTGTTCTGGGCGTTCTTGGCGTTCTGGACGTTCTGGGCGTTCTGGACGTTCTGAGCGTTCTGAGCGTTCTGGGCGTTCTGGACGTTCTGAGCGTTCTGAGCGTTCTGGGCGTTCTGGACGTTCTGAGTGTTCTGGGCGTTCTTGGCGTTCTGGACGTTCTGGGCGTTCTGGACGTTCTGAGCGTTCTGAGCGTTCTGGGCGTTCTTGGCGTTCTGGACGTTCTAACCGTTCTGGGCGTTCTGGACGTTCTGGGCGTTCTGGGCGTTCTGGACGTTCTGAGCGTTCTGGGCGTTCTGGGCGTTCTTGGCGTTCTGGACGTTCTAACCGTTCTGGGCGTTCTGGACGTTCTGGGCGTTCTGGACGTTCTGAGCGTTCTGAGCGTTCTGGGCGTTCTTGGCGTTCTGGACGTTCTGAGCGTTCTGGACGTTCTGAGCGTTCTGGGCGTTCTAACCGTTCTGGGCGTTCTGAGTGTTCTGGGCGTTCTGGGCGTTCTGGACGTTCTGAGCGTTCTTGGCGTTCTGGACGTTCTGAGCGTTCTGAGCGTTCTGGGCGTTCTTGGCGTTCTGGACGTTCTGAGCGTTCTGGGCGTTCTTGGCGTTCTGGGCGTTCTGGACGTTCTTGGCGTTCTGGACGTTCTGAGCGTTCTGGGCGTTCTGGACGTTCTGAGCGTTCTGGACGTTCTGAGCGTTCTGGGCGTTCTGGGCGTTCTGGGCGTTCTGGACGTTCTGGGCGTTCTGGACGTTCTGAGCGTTCTGGGCGTTCTGGACGTTCTGAGCGTTCTGGGCGTTCTGAGCGTTCTGGGCGTTCTGGACGTTCTGGACGTTCTGGGCGTTCTGAGCGTTCTGGGCGTTCTGGATGTTCTGAGCGTTCTGGGCATTCTGAGCGTTCTGGACGTTCTGAGCGTTCTGAGCGTTCTGGACGTTCTTGGCGTTCTGGACGTTCTGAGCGTTCTGGACGTTCTTGGCGTTCTGGACGTCCTGAGCGTTCTGGGCATTCTGGACGTTCTGGACGTTCTGAGCGTTCTGAGCGTTCTGAGCGTTCTGGGCGTTCTGGGCGTTCTGGACGTTCTGGACGTTCTGGGCGTTCTTGGCATTCTGGACGTTCTGAGCGTTCTGGGCGTTCTTGGCGTTCTGGGCGTTCTGAGCGTTCTGGGCATTCTGGACGTTCTGGACGTTCTGAGCGTTCTGAGCGTTCTGAGCGTTCTGGGCGTTCTGGGCGTTCTGGACGTTCTGGACGTTCTGGGCGTTCTGAGCGTTCTGGGCGTTCTTGGCGTTCTGGACGTTCTGAGCGTTCTGGGCGTTCTGGACGTTCTAACCGTTCTGGACTTTCTGGGCGTTCTAACCGTTCTGGGCGTTCTGGACGTTCTGGGCGTTCTGGGCGTTCTGGACGTTCTAACCGTTCTGGACTTTCTGGGCGTTCTAACCGTTCTGGGCGTTCTGAGCGTTCTGGGCGTTCTGGACGTTCTAACCGTTCTGGACTTTCTGGGCGTTCTAACCGTTCTGGGCGTTCTGGACGTTCTGAGCGTTCTGGGCGTTCTGGACGTTCTAACCGTTCTGGACTTTCTGGACGTTCTAACCGTTCTGGGCGTTCTGGACGTTCTGGGCGTTCTGGACGTTCTAACCGTTCTGGACTTTCTGGGCGTTCTGGACGTTCTGAGCGTTCTGAGCGTTCTGGGCGTTCTTGGCGTTCTGGACGTTCTAACCGTTCTGGGCGTTCTGGACGTTCTGGGCGTTCTGGGCGTTCTGGACGTTCTAACCGTTCTGGGCGTTCTGGACGTTCTGGACGTTCTGAGCGTTCTGAGCGTTCTGGGCGTTCTTGGCGTTCTGGACGTTCTAACCGTTCTGGGCGTTCTGGACGTTCTAACCGTTCTGGGCGTTCTGGACGTTCTGAGCGTTCTGAGCGTTCTGGGCGTTCTTGGCGTTCTGGACGTTCTAACCGTTCTGGGCGTTCTGGACGTTCTGAGCGTTCTGAGCGTTCTGGGCGTTCTTGGCGTTCTGGACGTTCTGAGCGTTCTGGGCGTTCTGGGCGTTCTTGGCGTTCTGGACGTTCTAACCGTTCTGGACGTTCTGGGCGTTCTGGACGTTCTGAGCGTTCTGAGCGTTCTGGGCGTTCTTGGCGTTCTGGACGTTCTGAGCGTTCTGGGCGTTCTGGACGTTCTGAGCGTTCTGGGCGTTCTAACCGTTCTGGGCGTTCTGAGTGTTCTGGGCGTTCTGGGCGTTCTGGACTTTCTGGGCGTTCTTGGCGTTCTGGACGTTCTGAGCGTTCAGGGCGTTCTTGGCGTTCTAGACGTTCTGAGCGTTCTGAGCGTTCTGGGCGTTCTTGGCGTTCTGGACGTTCTGAGCGTTCTGGGCGTTCTTGGCGTTCTGGACGTTCTGAGCGTTCTGGGCGTTCTTGGCGTTCTGGACGTTCTGGGCGTTCTTGGCGTTCTGGGCGTTCTAACCGTTCTGGGCGTTCTGGACGTTCTGGGCGTTCTGGGCGTTCTGGACGTTCTGGACGTTCTGAGTGTTCTGGGCGTTCTTGGCGTTCTGGACGTTCTGGGCGTTCTGGACGTTCTGAGCGTTCTGAGCGTTCTGGGCGTTCTGGACGTTCTGAGCGTTCTGAGCGTTCTGGGCGTTCTGGACGTTCTGGACGTTCTGAGTGTTCTGGGCGTTCTTGGCGTTCTGGACGTTCTGGGCGTTCTGGACGTTCTGAGCGTTCTGAGCGTTCTGGGCGTTCTTGGCGTTCTGGACGTTCTAACCGTTCTGGGCGTTCTGGACGTTCTGGGCGTTCTGGGCGTTCTGGACGTTCTGAGCGTTCTGGGCGTTCTTGGCATTCTGGACGTTCTAACCGTTCTGGGCGTTCTGGACGTTCTGGGCGTTCTGGACGTTCTGAGCGTTCTGAGCGTTCTGGGCGTTCTTGGCGTTCTGGACGTTCTGAGCGTTCTGGACGTTCTGAGCGTTCTGGGCGTTCTAACCGTTCTGGGCGTTCTGAGTGTTCTGGGCGTTCTGGGCGTTCTGGACGTTCTGAGCGTTCTTGGCGTTCTGGACGTTCTGAGCGTTCTGAGCGTTCTGGGCGTTCTTGGCGTTCTGGACGTTCTGAGCGTTCTGGGCGTTCTTGGCGTTCTGGGCGTTCTGGACGTTCTTGGCGTTCTGGACGTTCTGAGCGTTCTGGGCGTTCTGGACGTTCTGAGCGTTCTGGACGTTCTGAGCGTTCTGGGCGTTCTTGGCGTTCTGGGCGTTCTGGGCGTTCTGGACGTTCTGGGCGTTCTGGACGTTCTGAGCGTTCTGGGCGTTCTGGACGTTCTGAGCGTTCTGGGCGTTCTGAGCGTTCTGGGCGTTCTGGACGTTCTGGACGTTCTGGGCGTTCTGAGCGTTCTGGGCGTTCTGGATGTTCTGAGCGTTCTGGGCATTCTGAGCGTTCTGGACGTTCTGAGCGTTCTGAGCGTTCTGGACGTTCTTGGCGTTCTGGACGTTCTGAGCGTTCTGGACGTTCTTGGCGTTCTGGACGTCCTGAGCGTTCTGGGCATTCTGGACGTTCTGGACGTTCTGAGCGTTCTGAGCGTTCTGAGCGTTCTGGGCGTTCTGGGCGTTCTGGACGTTCTGGACGTTCTGGGCGTTCTTGGCATTCTGGGCGTTCTGAGCGTTCTGGGCATTCTGGACGTTCTGGACGTTCTGAGCGTTCTGAGCGTTCTGAGCGTTCTGGGCGTTCTGGGCGTTCTGGACGTTCTGGACGTTCTGGGCGTTCTTGGCATTCTGGACGTTCTGAGCGTTCTGGGCGTTCTTGGCGTTCTGGACGTTCTGAGCGTTCTGGACGTTCTGGACGTTCGGAGTGTTCTGGACGTTTTTTCGTTGATGCGACCCTTAAAGCAGGATTCTCTTAACTTTACACTTCAATAACCTCCTATGACCCCCACCCCCCACCCCCCATGTCATCCATTACTTTGGCCTCAGAGTTTCTCCACCTCCTCCATCCTCCTCTTTGTGTCCCTCTGCTCCTCTCCTCTGCCTCACCAGCCGGAGGTGAAAGGCTGTTCTCATTCAGAGATGGAGGGAGGAGAGGGAGGAGAGGGAGGAGGGGGAGGAGGGGGAAGCTTGTTTTCAGATCCGCCCCCCACCCCCCATGGCTCATTATCCTCAGACTCCTGGGCCATCAACATGACAATGTGACAATGTGGCAGGACTTTTTAAAAGAGATCCTGTGTTTGTTAAGTGCCCCCCCTCCCCCAGAGCAAGGGGGGGGGGGGGCTTGTGAAAGAGAAGGGGCCAACTTTGATCAAAGGATGTGACAGAGATGGACTTTTTGATGAACTGGAGCTCTGCAGCTGAGTTTCCGTCTGCTCTGCCTGATCCAGAATCCACACCTGATCCGTCGTCTGGACCTTCAGGTCTGAACCTCGTTTGATCTTCTCCAGAGTTGGAGACACGCCAGACCCAAAGGTCTAAGAAGAGGCTTCAGCGGAAGCAACAGAAATGAAGGTCTGGTGGATGTGTGGGTGATAAGGCCTGTCTTATCTCTGTCTTATTGTTTGGTGGGATTCCTGTCAGTAGCGTCTGAGTCGTCCTGCAGCAGCTGCTGGTCTGAGATCTGCTGAGGAGGATCAGTCCACTGAAACCACTCAGACCCCCCCTGAGGATGAGGTCTACAGCAAAGACACTGAGCATCCCCTCATGGGGCAGCAGGCTGGGGGCTTTCTGCTTCCGTTCTCCGTCCTCTCTTTGGGAGATTTTCTGCTGTTGCCACTTTGAAAACAAAGACCAGAGCGAGGCTCAGTGCTGAGCAGGACTTGAGAGTTGCAGCAACAAACCTGCAACCTGGTTTTGAACAGATGTGTAACAAAGGAGACGCATTGCAGCCATCAACACAACTTTGTGTTTCTTTGTACACTCAGGTTCCATGTTATTGTCCTTACAAAGTGAATGATCCTTCATTTCATTGTTCTAGTCTCTGGCAGCAGGAATGTTTAGGATTTTGATGTGGTGTTAAAGTTGAACATATTTGGCTTATTTTGTCACCGTTTTTTCATGGTGGTGGTGGTGGTGGTGGTGGGGGGGGGGTTCCTCCTCCAAAGGGGGGAACAAGAGAAAAAGTTTGAGAACCACTAAGTTAAGAAACGAGCTGTGGGCAGCTGAGGTCCATCAGCCGTTACCATCACCAAGAATGAATGAATGATGGACACACTGGAAAAGAACAGATACATCCACCTCTTCTCTTCTTTCAGCATGGGGGGGGCACATATGTGTTTCTTTTTCCTCCACTGGACTGTTTACCAGGATGTGACTTCATCTCAACCCTTTAAAACGGCGTTTGCTGACTCATCTACAGACTGACAGAACATGTAGTGCAGGGGTGGCGAACACGCGGCTCTAGATGAAGGTCAAATGAATTTAAGTTTCACACAACTGAAATGTGATGTATTTAGTGTGTTTATTGTGAATATGAATCACTCAGACACCAGAAGGATGCTCTGTCCAGATGTTTGTGTATTTGTTGGTGTGAGGGTCATTGAAAGAGGAATGTTGAGTTACAAAGAATTACCAGTTAAATACTGATGGATAAATGGTGAAATATTCAGTTTTTATCATCATAAATCTGACTTCAGAGGAGTCAGTGCCTCTCCAGCATCAACCTCACTGCACGTCACTGTGTGGTTGTGTGTGTCAGAGAGAGAGTGTGTGTGTGTGTGTGTGTGTGTGTGTGGAGGGGGTCTCTGACCTCCAGGGTGGTCTCTGTGTTAACTCTGGTTTAGCTGCATTGATGTGTGTATTGAGGGTGGACACTTTCCTTGAAATAAACACAAGTTCAATACTTGCTGTTGTGTTGTAGGGAGAGGAGTGTGTTGTGGAAAATAATACGGCTTTAATTGTGTGTTTGTGTGTGTACGTCTTGGCAGGTCAGTGTGTGGTGTGGCTCTTTGACTCTCACAGTGAAAACATTCGGCTCTTGGTGTCAAACTTGTTCGCCCCCCCTGATTTAGAGGATCAAAGACAGAACCATCTTCTTTTAGGTAGAAAGGAATTTTCACAGCACATATTTGACACAGAAGACCAAAGCGTGTGCAGAGATGCTTTCTGGGTTTGGTTGAACATACTACCTTTTAAATGTATTTTTTGGATCTTTTGTTATCATTTTGATGTGGATTCTAGTTTTAGGGATGGGGTAACAAAATAACGACAAACCCACAGAGGATGTGGAGAAACAGCTTCTGCCTGCAGCAGCCAGGTCCACTCTCACTGTGACTGAGCTCCTCATGGATGAATGCAGAGCTGTTCTGCTCAAAGGCTCCTCCACGTCTGCGACCATCATCCTCCAGAAAACAGCCTGACGCGCGACAACTCGCCGTTTCTTCCCACTGAAATGAGCCGCAGCTGCAGGTAATTGAGAAATAAGTGATACCAACAATCTGTCTGGATAAAGGGCTCTTTCCTTTGGAGCTTGAGAGCTGTGACCTTCTGAAAATGATTCACTGGACTTCTGAGTCATATGTTTTCAAATATAGAAAATCCAGTTTATTTTGAGCTCAGCTCTCCGGGGGGAGTCATCACAATGGCCTCATTTTAGCGGCGTGGGATGGCAGCCTCTTTGTGGAGGATTGTGTCATTGTCAGCTTGTTGTTTTCTCTTCTCTCCCTTGTTCTGCTCTCTGAACCCTTATCTGATGTTGGAGTGGCTACATTTACAAGCTGAGGAGAAAGTTTTGGCCCTGACAGAACATGGCAGCAGCATTGACAGAGAGGGAGCAGGTCAAACGCAAACAAACTGGGAAATGATGTTGAAACGGGAACGCTTCCTGCATCATCACGGCTCTCTTGAAGAGTTTGCTTGTTGAGACGGCTTCATGTCAGAGTTCTTTGTGTCTTTGAACCAGCACCTGATGCGTTTGAAGCTTCCTGTTTGGGACAGCCTGCTGGCTTTGAGTGCTGAGCTCGCCCGGCGGGCACCGGAGAGTCCGTGCACGAATGTCATGCTGCATAAGAGATCAGCATCAGCCAGACCCCGGTTCCGTGCACAGCGAGCAGCCTCTGATGGAAAACACCAGCCTGAGTCTGGCTTCCCTTCCTGTAGCAAAGCCCTGGCAGCCTCACACGCTAAAGTCCCATCAGCAGTCGCTCACCCTGTTGCACCAAGGCTGTCTCTGCTTTTGACCCTCTAAGCCTAAGGGACACTCTGGATTTGAACCCACAACATCCTGATCTAATGGTGGACACTCTACCACTAGACCAATGAGTTGAATTTCATTCAAATGATGCAAAAATGTAGGATGATTTTTAGGAGAAATGATGTTTAAAAACTCTTCATCACAGAGTTATAAAGTCAACTTTTTTTAAATTCATTTTTCTCTGACTTTTTCTAGGACAATTGATCATGAAATCTTTTCAAATGTTAAGGGAATAACATGAACTTCTGTGACAGTTGCAGGACTCTGTAAAAGTTTCCTCTAAGGTCGAAGGTCGACTGTCATTACATTTACTAAATCGGCTGCATCCCTTTTGGGGACATGAGGATGCTGGAGCCTATCCCTGAGTGCTGGGTGAAGGTGGGGGGTTCTCCAGTCTGAAACAGGCACACACAGAAACACAACCACACACACTGTGGAAGGGAGCTAGTGAAAACCCACAGGAGAACAAAGTCTTCACACAAAGAACCCAGCTGGGATTTGAACCAGCACCCTCCGCGTAAGCGGTTGCTGACCACTACACCACTGTGCAGACCCGAAGAAAAATGATATTTTTATTCAAAGATCTTTATTGATCTTTATCTTGCACTTTTGAAGAGTTTAATTATGAACCCAATCCTGAACTAAAATGAACCGTATTGGTGTGAAATTCAGCGACTCCTGCACAAACATCCCTAAATGAACGGAAAACTCCTGAAAAAACCGGGAAACGGCTGGTCTTTCATATGTTGGACATTTATCTCCAGTTTGGAGCAAGACTGCGCTGAAAAAACGTTTCACTGAAAAGGAAAGGAGACTGCCGAAGAGTGACGGAAAACACCGACAGCCGCAGTGCATTCTGGGAAGCAGCAGCTCGGGAGGCCGCCATCTTTGCTCGTAAGGACAAACATCGAGTTTCAGATGATTTTTCTCCGAACTGGAACCATTCAAGCGAATTCATTGGGTCGGGTTCTGTGAGCATCGCGTGCAAAGAGCAGCAGTTTGGCTTCAGCCCCCGAACCTGAGCGCAGAACCGGTTTAGCTGGTGAAGATGGGCCGCTCGCGGAGCCGGAGCTCGTCCCGGTCCAAACACTCCAAAGGTAGCAAGCACAGCAAGAAACGGAGCCGGTCCCGGTCGCGGTCCAGAGACAGGGAGCGCTCCAAGAAGAGATCAAAGTCCCGAGAGTCGAAGCGAAATCGGCGCAGGGAGTCTCGGTCCCGGTCCCGGTCTACGACAGTCACGGCCCGCAGAGAACGCGCCGCTTCCCCGCCGGAGCGCATCGACATCTTTGGGAGGACTCTGAGCAAGAGGAGCGCCCTGGACGAGAAGCAGAGGAAGGAGGAGGAGGAGAGGAAGGCGGAGATGGAGAGACAGAGGAAAATGTGAGGAGAAAGAAGACTCGTGTTCGTTTGAGTTTGGCTAATACGACCAAGCTAATGCTAAACAACCAGCAAGCTAACAGTTAGCAGTTAGCCGCTGACGTCATCAGGCAGCGTGAGCCCGCGTGCCAAGATTATGCGCAGACCGCTGTCTACGGCAGTGTGGGCGCGCGCTCGCCTTGTTCTGCTTTAGTTTTAGAACGTTTTCATCCAGACAGAACGGTTGTGATCAGAGTTCTTGAAGAACCTGATGGCGGTGTTCTTCACGGAGGACCTGCAGGCTGGAGGAGCAGCTTGTTTTAATGGAGGTCTTTGCTCCAGGTGCTGATCCTCACCTGAGCGCCCCCCCCCCAGCAGGTCAGCGGCTACAGGGCTGCGTGACCGCTTTAACCCATGGAGATGTCAAGTGACAGTGAACAGCCAATAAAAAAGGGGTGAGGGGACATGGATGAGGGTTTCCGCTCAGGGGAGCTCTTCATCCTCCATGACTGCTCTTCATCCTCAGAAACATGCAGCCTCTTGGACCCGGCTTGAAAACTGTAGCCCCTGAATTTACCCAGTAGACGCTGCAGATGTTTGTTGGAATGCAGGGCTAGTAACTGGTCCCAGAAAGACCAGCTCTACAATTGGTCTGACCTGTTGGGTTTGGGTCCATGGCGCCGCGCTCATGTGGAGCGCTGCTCGCCGTGCGGCGCTGAGGAGCAGTGTTTGAATCTGGGAAGCTGTCTGACTCACCTGCTGACAGGGGGCTGCCAGTCCCCCTGCTTCTGTAAATGCACTGAAGGCCCCCACGCCACTAAGGGGAGGGTCACAGCGCCTCTTGGAGCTTGTGTTCCTTTCGGTTCTGGTCCATGTCTGTTCTGAGGTCCAGAAGTAGAGTTTCAGGGATTTTCCAGATATGTGCCGACACGATCCTGATGGGCGCGTCACTGTCATGAACCTTAATCTCTGTGGGATTAATGGAAGCATTAAAAGCTTCATCGTGGGACTGGGGTCACAGGGGTCAGCAGGTCTACCCCGTCACGCCTGACAGCCGCTGATCGCTCCCCCCTTTCTGTTTTGTCTCGGCCTCCGGCAGCCGGCAGCAGGAGATCGAGGAAAAGCTGATCGAGGAGGAGACGGCGCGGCGGGTGGAGGAGCTGGTGGCCAAGCGGGTGGAGGAAGAGCTGGAGAAACGTAAGGACGAGATCGAGCGGGAGGTGCTGCGGCGCGTGGAGGAGGCCAAGCGCATCATGGAGCGGCAGCTGCTGGAGGAGCTGGAGAGGCAGCGGCAGGCGGAGCTGGCGGCGCAGAAGGCCAGAGAGGTAACGCTCGGTCGTTCACGACGCACTGCCCCCCCACAACGGTAGAGCCCCCCACGTCAGCTTTGCAGCGTCTCTGGAGCTGCACTCTGCTGCTCCACTTCACTAACTGACCCCCCCACATTCAGGTCCTCCAGAGCTCCACCTCCTTCTGGAGAGGTTCACTGTGATGAAGACGCCTCCCCCCTCCTCCTCACATGGCGAGGATGCAGCCACCATAACCTCTAATGAAAGAGATCATTTCCTGTCAGCCTAACAGCTTTTCTGGGGGGGGGTCGCAGCTGGTTCTGGTCCAGCAATGAAGACACAATCAGAGCGAGCTTGTTCGGCGCCGCTGTCGCCATCATGGCCCACTGACCAGGCTCTGCTCTGACAGGGGGCGGGGTTTAGTCTCAGCGGGGCGCCTCCTCCTGCAGGACAATCCGGTCATCGCTCTGCCGCCTTCTGAGCGCCACTCGGCACAGGAAGCCCCGCCCTAATGCCCACAGCACTATTTCCTGCTAGGTGTAACAGGGGAGGGGCTTCACTTCCTGTTTCCTGTGTGCCCAGGTTACCTGCTGATGTTCCTGATGTTGTGCTCCTAACGTGCTTCTCCTTCAGGCTGCAGCTCTGACATGTTTCTGTGAATACTTGTGTTGTTGTTGTTTTTGTTTGTTGTTTTTGGAAACACAACTGGCCCCTCCTAAGTAGCACTTGACCTGAGCTGGCCTGCAGCCTTTCAGCTCAGCCGTGATTGTCCCGTACTGTAAGTGTGCCGCGGTGGGCTCTTCTCGAACACACTCAGACACAAACACGTGAGCGCCGCCCAGAGCGGCCAGTTAAAGCTCCGCCCCTTCATGCTTTCATGTAGGTTCTCAGGCCAGGAGAGGCGTAGGTGTGCGTGCATCGGTGAGCCAAAACTACACCCTCTTCTGTCTTCTCCTGCATTTCTGATGTTAAGAAAGCAGCAGCAGCTCTATCTGTCAGTGTAACCCGGGGCTCCGCCCCTTCAGATTGGTGGCCTAGCCGTCACACGTTAAAGGAGGGAGGGGGGTTAGCGGGTTCGGCCCCGTCTGTTTCTGTCAAACTGCAGTGTCGTGTGCAATGAGCGAGAGGAGAGCTGGTCTGTGCCGGAGCGTCGTGTGTGCACGTGCGTGTGAGGGTGAAAGGTGAGCGTGTGAGCGCCGCTGCCGGGCGCCGTTCACGCACTAACATGTCACTATGTCGCCCATCCAGGAGGAAGAAAAATCCAAGCGGGAGGAGCTGGAAAAAATCCTGGAGGAGAATAACCGCAAGATCGCCGAAGCTCAGGCCAAACTGGTATGGGAGCTCCTCCTCTTCCCCCTCCCCTCCCTCACTTCCTGTCCGTCACAGACGCCGTGGTTGTCTGAATTCCTTCACTACGTAGTGCAACATGTAGGCCGTTTGCCATTTTGTCAGGGCGTCTGCATCTACCAGCACCCTAACCCCAAACTCCTAAATACGACGAGCCATGAGGCAAATGTGAGGTCATGGATGTCACGGGAACGTCTGTGATGATTTTATGATCCACTGTCCTCTGGACATCAAGACGGTGATGGTTTATTAAAAAGTACATTTAAATGCAGTTTTTTTGGCAAACATTGTTCCAACGCAATGCATTGTGGTCTATATTCTCAGATCTAGTGAGTATCGATGCACACTGGTTTTTGGCAGAGACTTCTGG
The DNA here is from genome assembly GCA_023969325.1 of Oryzias curvinotus. Taxonomy (NCBI): domain Eukaryota; kingdom Metazoa; phylum Chordata; class Actinopteri; order Beloniformes; family Adrianichthyidae; genus Oryzias; species Oryzias curvinotus. Next base: position 360,843 of record CM043717.1, read on the forward strand.
GAAATTTGTGGATTTTGAACTGTAGACTCAGACGGCTCTAGAACATGGAGAACGCTCTTTAGAACAGTGTTTTTCAACCAGTGTGCCGTGGGAAATGACCCTCATTCACTGATCTAAAAACATTTCCCATCTTCAGGATTTCAGCTCTGTGTTCATCCAAACATCCTGATAAAACACTGAGTAGTTAGGAATATGAAAGATCATTAAATACTTTATTCTTTGTGTTTATTTGATTCTATTAAAGACATTTTGATCAGAATGACGGTACCGTGATTTAGCTGCAGCTATAACTGTTTTAGGAAAAGTCCCGCCCCTTTAACTGTCTCCACTAATCATTCTTGGAGGCTTAATCACATGTCATCAGTCTGACCAATCAGAAGTGGTTAAAGTCTTCACTTCCTTGTTCTGATTCTGCTCATAAAGTCTCTCAGTTCCAACAGAAATACCAGCTAAAGCTCGTCTTTAGCGGTGTAGCTTTCCACAGAATCCGGTGTCAGACCGTGGAACAAGAGAACAAAACCATGAAGCTCTGAGAAGAGAGTCTGTCTGCATCACTACATCTCCCATGATGCATTGGGTTAGAGTGACAGCACACAAGGAGACCTGTTGTTAGACGTCTTGAAACAAACGAACACACCTCAAACAGTTTTTAAATCTTCTAACTTTACTTTTATTACATCTTAGAAAAAACAGCTGCAGCTTCCAGCTTTTTCTGCCACAATTATCACTAAAATGCTGTGAGGTCATGGAGGGACTGGAGATCAAGCTAAAGCTAAATATGGTTTGGATTAGGAAATAGTTTATTTAAAGCAAACACAATATATATACATTTATTAAAGAAGAATCTAGGTTTGCTTTAAGAGCGTAAAGAAAAGAAACCTGTCTCTGCAAAACCATTTTATTATAAAACAGGAAAAAACGATCAGAACGTCAGAACCTGGAACCCTTCATTCTAAGCTACGGTCCTACTGAACCGCCGGTCCCGTAGGAACCGGGTCAGAACACAGTAGTTCAGCAGGAATCCATTTCTGATGAGTTCTGCTGTCTCATCATCCATGGTGACTTTAACTCCTCCTCCTCCTCCTCCCCCTCCCCCTCCCCGCAGGCGGAGGAGCAGCTGCGCATCGTGGAGGAGCAGAGGAAGATCCACGAGGAGCGCGTGAAGCTGGAGCAGGACCGCCAGCGGCAGCAGAAGGAGGAGCAGAAAATCATCCTGGGCAAAGGGAAGTCCCGCCCCAAACTCTCCTTCACACTCAAGGCCGCCGACTGAGACCCCCCCTCACCCCCACCCTCGGCGCCCGCTCATGTGTCCGTTCTGCTGTCCTCCTCATGACTGCTCGCCGTCCTCCGTCGGAGCGCTCGCTTCATTTTGGAAGTGTCAAAGGAAACTCTGGATGGGGGGGCGGCGTGGGAGAACTCACCTGTCCTGTGAGGGCCAGCGCTGCTCCCCCTGGACCTGAGGAGGCGGCGGCTTCACCGAGACCCCGACTGCCCCCCGCCTCACCAGCTGCACCCGGGACTCATTCATGTTTCTTCCTGCTTTTATTTTCTCTGTGGGACTCGAACCGTGTAGACGCTCCACCGCGTTCTTAGCCTGCAAGTCTTAATCTGATCTGAGCCCCCGCCCCAAAATGTCAGCAGACCGCAACGCCGTCAGCTGATGAGAAACCAGCTGACGGGTCAAAAAGACCCGCCCACAGCCTGACAGATTACCCCCCTCCCTTATCTTCTCATTTCCTCCAAAGTGATTGGACCTCACTCACCTGACCCCCCCGCTCAGATAGTGTCAGAACCGTCCCTGAATGAAGGCGTGAAACCCTGAACCCCCACCCCTCTGTAGTCAGTGGAGTTAGGGGGGGGGGTCTCTGTCAGTTTGATTCTTAGAGGATGCTGGAGTTCAGGTAAGACCAGGTTGGAGGTCTGTGTGTGTGTGTGTGTGTGCGTGTGTGCGTGCATGTGCGTGTGCGTGAGACCTCAGGTGGGTATCTTTACGTTTATTGTGTGGACTCGGGTTTGTCACGTGCTTTCAATTGTTAAGGGACTGAACAAATCAATAAATTCATGGAATGCGAACGTCTGCTGCTCCTCATTCCTGCAGGGGGCGCTGCAGTCCGCGCTCTGACGCCGCGGTGATTGACAGTCATCCACGGCTGAGGGGCGGAGCCACAGCTTCTGAAAAGTTAACAAAGCAATGAGGTTAAACGGAGCGAGAGCACCAGAAAGAAGCATGGAGCTGAAGGAGGGCGGGTCCTCCGGGGGCTGATGGGACATTTCAGTCACAAACAGAACAAAGTTCTATAAGATGCGTTTTTGCTCGAGAAATGATGAAAACATTTATGCAAAGATGGCCTAAATGAACAGACATTCTTTAACATGTTCAATCATTTTTAACGTCATTCAGGAGTTTCTACAGTCGCGTTGATTTCATGTTTTTAAATGTTAGTTAGAAGCAGCGTCGGTGAACGGCGGCCTCCACAGTGCCGGACCGGATCCGGTGTCGGGATCAGGTCCAGGACCCGGGTTCTCTGCTCCTCGTTCCCCCGCGGGGGGAGGACACACGCTCACGCACTGAGGTTCAGGAAACCCCGGAGTCGAACCGAGAACCTTCTGATCCTAAAACTCTGGTTTGTATTTCAAAGCCACATCAGCGGCGCCTGGTGAGGATTCAGAGAACCATGCGTGGAGACGTCGGTGCGTGCGCGTGACCCCGCAGCGTCCAGACCCGTTGGGTCAGAGGATCATGTCAGATGTTTGGGTCACATCAGAACTGAAGTCCCGGTTCGGTGGGAACAAAGGAGGGTCCGGTGGTTCGGGCCGCACCTTTGATTGATGTTCCTCGTCTTCAGTCACCGGTTCGAAACCCATCGAGACTGTTGTTGTGAATGTGGGCTAAACTAATAAAGTTGAATTGAATCGAACAGTCTCCGTCTGAATGAATCTAATTAAGTCTTTTCACACTCGAGACCCGTTACCCCCCCCCCCCCCGCGGGGGGCAGATTGATTAAGTTAGAGGCTCCTCCTAGAGTGTTTGCTTTGGGGTGGGGGTGACAACTGGCAGATTTCTGCCCCAACCTTCTACTTGTGCCACTTCCGGTTGAACTTCCGGCCGGGTTCTGTCTCGAGGCCGTTTGTTTTCGGGAAGATGAAACATTTTGGGGTTCCCGCTCCAGGCCTCCTCCGCTCTGCCCGCGTGCGCCGCGGGGGGGCGCTCTTACCCTTCTGCAGAGCCCGGGATCACCCGAAGACCTCCGAAGGGTCCTGATGGGGGGGTCATCTTTTACTGGCTGGGATGCAAAATGGAACCTGCAGCTCCGCGTGCGCAGGTGAGCCCTCAGGTGAGGCCCCGCTTTCGTCACGTGACTAACAGGAAAAAGGTTTCGGAGGGAACCGGACCGCGATCGGGAATTCACCGAACTTCTCCGCCGTCCGCCGTGACTGACAGCTCCCCGTCCAGCTCAGCGACCAATCAGCAGAGTGCAGGGAGGCGCGTGCGAGGCCCCGCCCCCCGCACATATTCCTGCTCTGCGGCCGTGGCGCTCACTCTCCATCCCGGTCTCGGAGCGCGCGCGTGCCTGTGGTTCGTGCTGGTCGGACCTCGAGTATGAGAACTTCCATTTGTCTCCTTCTCACATTTGATCATCTTCTCTTCCTCTTCACCCCCCCTCCTCATTTTTTCGCCTCTTTCACCCACAGTTGGTCGCTCCCCGCCGCACCCCCCTGCCCCGGCTGACCGCTCCGGCACCGGCCCTCCCGGTTCCGCTCAGTCTGGATTTGGGTTTTCTCTGTGAGGATTTACGGATGTTCCGCAGTCGCTGCGCCACTTTTGCGTCTGAGGATGTATTTGCGCGCTGAGCGCGGAGGACAGTGACGCGCGAGCCTTTCGGAGCGGGTCTCTCGTGCGCAGAGGCTGATGCTCCCGCTCTGGACCCGGATTTAAGCCCGTCGGTTCTGGTTCTGCTCGTGTTTTTTCCTGAGGACGCAGGCTTCGGCTCGGGCTCCGGGTCACCATGGGGAGGGACTCGATGTGGAGATATTATTTTGGAGTTCTGTTTGTCGCCTTCAGACTGGACCCGTGCCGCGCGCTCATCCTGGAGTCCATCTACTGGAACACGACCAACGGCAGGTGAGTGTGCGCGAGCCGCGCCGCGCCGCGCCGCGCACCGGATGAGCAGGACCCGCAGCCGCGCGCGTCATTCTTCCTCATAAAGTCCGTATTGTTTGGGGAAACGCGCGTGCGTCGCCGTCATCCCAAAAATCTGCGGCAATTCAATACAAACGAAGAAAAACAGATTCTAGCTGCCGCGCGCGCGCGCGCACAGACCCGCCGTTGTGGGTTTTTGGTCAGACGCAGAGCCGCGGCGTGGAGCGGAGGCCGACCGGCCGCTCGGGAGCCCAAACACCCAGCCCGGTTCTGGGAGTTCCGGCTTGGCTGTTCCGCTCTGTTCCGCTGACCTTCAGCGCTCTTTGTTCTCATTAGAACTTGATTAATCAGCCGCAGTTGGTCCGTTTGGACCGGGTCTGAGTCAGAACCGAGAGCCTCGTTGTGACCCCATCTGGTGAACGTGATCCGAACCGCCGCGGCTCGGCCTGGTCCCGGTCTCTGGCTGACCTGCGGTTCTCCTCCGCGCGCGGAGCCGCCGTCAGAACCGCAGCAGTTCTTCTGTCTGTCGCCGAACTCTTCTCCTGAAAGCCGGAACCAAAACATTTGATTCTGTGCCTCCGAGGAGGAGCAGCGCCTCCTCATCGCTCCTGCGGCCCGGGAGGCTCCCGCGCGCGGAGCGCTGCGCCGGATGGAAACAGGTGTTCGAGCCGCTGCCGGCCGGCGGTCCGGAGCAGTTTCTGCGGCCGCCCGAACCCGCCCGAACCCGGGGGTAAAATAAATTCAAAGTAAACAAAACCCGCGGGTTCAAACCTGCAACCTCTACAGCTCCAACTGTCAGCAAATTAAACTTGATGAATTTAATTTTTACGCACTATTTATGTGTGTGTGTTCATAAATATATCACAAATAAAAACAATAAAACATATACACACACACACAAATTATATATATATATATATATATATATATATATATATATATATATATATATATATATATATATATACATATATATAATTTGTATATATATATATAATTTGTATATATATATACAAATTATATATATGTATATATATGTATATAAATACATAATTTGAATAAGTAAAAAAAGTCTCATAAATAAATCAGAACGGATCCCTTTTTCCCGCGCGGGAGAAGTTCTGCAGAACTTTTTCTCAACTGAAGCTCCGTCATGAAAGTCAGAAAAAAAGTTGAGTTTCGTCAAACTCTGAAAAATTTCCACAAATATTCATGTGAACTTCAGAAGATCCAAAGTCTGCCTAAAATAAATTAGTGAGAGGAAGAATGCGCGGCGCGCGCGCCCGTGTTCGTCTGAACGCGCAGACATGAAACTGTCCTCGCGGATGTTTCCTTCCAGGTTCACTTTAATTCCAACCGTTTCTGAGAACATTTACTTCTATTTACCTGTAAATATGCGCTCGTGCGTCCTGACTGTGTCTTGGATTAATTACGATTTAGTTTATTTCACCCCCCCCCCGTCAGAGGGAGTGAAGGCCGCAGAGCCTCTCGGACTGCGGTGCTGCCTTGCGGCTGCTGGAGTGTGTGTGTGTGGGGGGGCTGTTTGTGACGTCCACGTAAAGCAGGGGTCCCGCTTGGAGCCGGGACCGGTCTAATTCCTGCACAATCTGCGGGGGTGTGGATGAAACCTCCGCGTTGTTTGCCCTCTGCCGTCACGAGCCAGCTTTGGAAAAAAGGGAAAATGACCTCAGCCCCCCTCCCTCACCGCCCCCCAGCACTCACCTCCTCCTCTGGTAATCCATTTTGTATTTGGGAGCAGAAACAAAGGAGCGCCGTGCTTTACACGGGTCCTTAAAGGCAGCAGCTTACCCTGAAGCCCCAAAGGGCCTTTGTGACCGGGCATGGCGGGGGCACCTCTGGGTCCTCAGTGGATGTGGGCTGAATGAGTTATGAGACCCCCCCATCTCCAAACCTAATCTGTCTTTGTGATGGAAAAAGCTATTTTTACGTCCTAAAAGACGAGGAGAAACTCTACCCCCCCCCCCCCCCCAAATAAAAAAGGTCTGGAAGCGTCAGAACCGGATCCTCGGCCTCTGAGGACCTGAAACGCAGCGGTTCTGTTCTCAGGACGAAGAAGAAAAGCAGCTTCAGACATTAACGGAACCAAAAGGCAGATCGGACCAGGTTCTGCTCAGAACCGTCAGTCCGTCACACACAGACACACACACACATCAGTCCGTCACACACACACACACACACACACATCAGTCCGTCACACACAGACACACACACATCAGTCCGTCACACACACACACACACACACATCGGTCCGTCACACACACACACATCAGTCCATCACACACACACATCAGTCCATCACACACACACACACATCAGTCCATCACACACACACACACACACACATCAGTCCATCACACACACACACATCAGTCCATCACACACACACACACACACATCTGTCAGTCACACACACACACATCAGTCCATCACACACACACACACATCAGTCCGTCACACACACACACACATCAGTCCATCACACACACACATCAGTCCGTCACACACACACACACACACATCAGTCCATCACACACACACACACATCAGTCCGTCACACACACACACACACATCAGTCCATCACACACACACACACACATCAGTCCACACACACAACACACACACACCACATCAGTCCATCACACACACACACACATCAGTCCGTCAGACACACACACACATCAGTCCGTCACACACACACACACACACACATCAGTCCATCACACACACACAGCAGTCCGTCACACACACACACACACACACACAGTTGTGCGTGTGCACACCCGTCTGTGGGCTGCAGGAGGAAGCTGTGGAGAACGAGGAACATGAAAACTCCACAGAGAAAGAACCAAGAAGCAGGCGGGTTTGAACCATCCGGCTACGTCTCCATGTAGAACCCTACCTCCAGAACACTGTGGAGAGAGTGGGGGGTGGGGGTGGGGGGGTGGGAGCAGCCTAGCATTACAGGAAGACCCCCCCCCTAAACTTAGGTTAAGAGATGCAGAATCACCAGGCGGGTCCGTTTCTGCTCGGTTCTGTACGGTGGCCCTGAAGTCCAAATCACATCAACACAAAAACACATTAAGATCACAACAACAACAATATCACAACGCTAAACAAATTATTATTATTATTATTATTATTATTATTAATTATACTTACATTTCAGAAACACAAACGGAAAAGCAGAAATCCAAAGAAACCAACGGGGGGGGGGGGGGGGTTCTGGACGTCACTGATTGGATGAAGATGTTGGAAGAGGAGGATGTTTGACCTGATTGGTTGATCCATCACTGAACACCCAGTGGGCGTGGCCAAACGCTGCCAAATGAAGAGATGACCTCATAACGAATAACTTCCTGTTGCAGAGGTGAAGAAACGTCATGTCCCATCAGTGACATCCCATAGTTCCACCTGTACTGCTCTCATCTGGGTTTCATTTAAACATTTCATTTGGAATTCTGACAAAGAACTATTTTTCTAAAATGTTTGTATTTCTATTTTTGTTTTGGATTTTTGTTCAGTTTTTCTGGTCTCTGGATTTGTTTTATACACTTATGCTCTTTGCTCGTTCCTGGATTCTGGAGAAGTGAGTTGTTGATGGAATTTGCCCTTCAGGGCCACCGTAGTTTTGGGATTTCAGAAGACGCCGTCTGTTCTTTGAACAGGATATTCAGATATTTCAGGTTGGGTTAACCCCCCCCCAGGACAACAGCAGGTTCTGTCCTGAAGTGCTGGGGGGGGTGCGGGGGGGGGTATGGCTGTGGTTTAGGTTTGGAGCAGCAGCGCCATGATCTTCCTCCGTCTGAGCAGAACTTTGGGGAAATCAGAAGTAGATCCTCCTCACTGGGATCAGGTGTGTGTGTGTGTGTGTGTGTGGGGGGGGGGGCTGGTTGAATTTGGTTGGGGTGTTTTTGCGTGGAAGGAGGCGGGGACAGCAGGTGAGAGGGAAGCAAAAACGCAGACAGTCAACAGCCCGCGGTGCGTTCAGGAGCACTCGTTCAGCAGGAATCCACTTCCTCTCTGCTTGTTCAAAGATGGCGTTGAAGGCGGAGCTTCAGCTCAGAAACAATCTGCACTTTAACGCACCCACATATATACAAACACATGTGTGCACACACACATGTGTACACACACATGCATATGTACACACACATATGTACACACATGCATATGTACATATGTGCACACTTATGTACACACACATATGTACACACACATATGTACACACATGCATATGTACATATGTGTGTGTGTACATATGTGTGTGTGTACACATATGTACACACACATGCATATGTACACACACGTGTGCACAAATGTGTGTGTGCACATATGTGCGTGGCCGTCGGCGGTGGGGCTGGGGGGAGGGGGGTGTCTACGATGCAGAATCTGCTTGTTTTCTTCCTGCCCCTCCCCTGGTCCGAGCTCCGCCCCCAAACGAGCAGCCGCTGAAACTGCAGGACGTTTAGAGATGATCCACTTTAACCGAACCGGTACCGCTCATTGATTCTCCTCAGATCATTTAAATCTAACTTTATTTAAACTCTTGATAACAGCAGGCGCTGTTGCTTAGCGACCAGAGAACCGTAGAACCTCAGTTTCAGGTCTTCAACTGTGTTAAATGTTCTGGTTCTGACTCTGTTAGACTCTCTCTATGGCACACGTGAGGCTCTTGGGTCTCAGTCTGAGCAGAACTTCCAGCTCCAGACTTTGGACGTAGTAGCAGCTGATGGTCCAGCAGACCCGAACAGTCCTCCAGAATAAATCATGGATTTCTAGTGGAAGTGGTTCTGTAGCCACGGCTGATGGTTCTGTGTCGGCGTGAAAAACCCGGAAGGAGACGAATTTCTCCATCCAACCGACCCGGACCATCAGAACCACCTGCCTGTGAGAAAAGACTGTAGGGCTTAAATCTCCTGCCTCACCAGCTATTCTGTGCACGTCCTCACATGCACATCCTTCTGTGCACATCCTCCTGTGCATGCTGTATAGTGCACAACTTTAGTGCACGTCCTCCCGTGCACGGCAGGCCAAGGACTCACTGGAGCTGCAGCCGTCTGGTTTGCTGCAGCGACCTTAACCTGCTCTGCAAACATGCACGTCTAACAGAGTGCACGTCTAACAGAGTGCACGTCTAACAGAGTGCACGTCTAACAGAGTGCACGTCTAACAGAGTGCACGTCTAACAGAGTGCACGTGCACTCATGCACTGGTCTTCCTGCATGAATGAATGCTGCAGCTCACAGAAACGTGCACGCTCCCAGCTCCAGAGGAAGTGTTGTCCTTCAGGCCTTTCAAGCTTTTCTGCCACACACGCAGACACACACACGTGCACAGACACGTGCACAGACACGTGCACAGACACACACACACCTGTGATCCCTCCAATGCTAGATGGGTCCTTGAATCATCCAGAACTCGTCTTTTGCCCTTTCTCTCGCTGTGACTGCGGACGCCGTGTACCTCTGCTGAGTGTTTCCCTGGGGGGGGTGTTGAGATAAAATAACTTCCTCGGCCTACTTAGATGTGGCAACGTGCACGCGTGTGTGCGTGTGTGCTCACCCTGTGTGCACGTGCTGGGAGCAGATGATGATGCTGTTGGAGAGGCGAGCAGCCGCTCTGCATCCGGACGCTAAAGTGTCCTGCAGCGGGTCCTTCAGGCCCCCCAGCTCGCATCTTCTGTCTGGTTGCTCTTCATCCCTGCAGAGGGTTTTAGCTGGAGGCGGGTTGCCCCCCCCCCATCAGCTGAGCATGAAGAATGTTCTAAACGGAACGTTGTAGGCTCAGAGTAGCAGAGCAGATGAAGGTTCTGTAGGAGGAAGCAGCTCCTCCCTAGTCTTCTTCAGTTTGTTCTGTTCTCACAGATGACCCCCCCCCCACTCCACCTTCAGATAGTCCTGATGAGAAAATCCAGGAAGAGTTCCGTCTTCATCAGGATGGATTTATTTACCCGCCGTAGGAAACGGAATTCTTCAGAGAATGCTGTAAAAATGTGTGTGGGAGGGGCCGGGGGGTGGGGGTGGGGGGTCGTCAGAGTTTTGGAAGTGGAAATGCAGCCATGGAGCAGAAGGAGCACTGAGGGGGGTGTGGTAGAGACCCCCGTCTGTTTGGTATGCGTGAGCTGTGGTTCCTTCACTCCACCCTGCAAAGGGCTGCCTCCTCCTCCTCCTCCTCCTCCACCTCCTCCTCCTCCTCCACCTCCTCCTCCTCCTCCTCCACCTCCTCCTCCTCCTCCACCTCCTCCTCCTCCTCCTCCTCCTCCACTTCCTCCTCCTCCTCCTCCTCCTCCTCCACCTCCTCCTCCACCTCCTCCTCCTCCTCCTCCTTCACCTCCTCCTCCTCCTCCTCCTCCTCCTCCTCCTCCACAGTCCACCGTTGCTCCTTCTTCTCCTCAGTGGAGATGGGGGGTTATATTCAGACGTAGCGGCTCGCTCTCACTCTGCTCATCTAAAATTGATCTTTGCAGCGGGTAATTATGCATCAATAATGGAGCCGGCTTCTCTGGGTTTTTGTGGTTTGGAGCAGCTCAGAGGTCACATGACCTTCTGAGGCTCACCTGTTCAGAGGCTCACCTGTTCTGAGGCTCACCTGTTCTGAGGCTCACCTGTTCAGAGACTCACCTGTTCTGAGGCTCACCTGTTCTGAGGCTCACCTGTTCAGAGGCTCACCTGTTCTGAGGCTCACCTGTTCTGAGGCTCACCTGTTCAGAGGCTCACCTGTTCTCCTCTCCCTGCAGGTTTGTGCCGGGCCAAGGCGTGGTGCTGTACCCCCAGATCGGGGACAAGCTGGACATCGTGTGCCCGCGGGTGGACGGCGGGGTGAGCGACGGGGTGGAGTTCTACAAGGTGTACATGGTGCCGCGGGAGCAGCTGGAGAGCTGCACCATCACCAAGGCGGACACGCCGCTGCTGAACTGCGTGAAGCCGGATCAGGACGTGAAGTTCACGCTGAAGTTTCAGGAGTTCAGCCCCAACCTGTGGGGCCTGGAGTTCTTCAAGGGGAAGGACTACTACATCATCTGTGAGTACGGCCACGAGCAGGAGACACGCCTCCTCTTCCTCCTCTTCCTCAGTTGTGAGGAGTCAGACTGTTTTCGAGGGGGGGGTCTTTCCTGAACTGGTGCCATCCTGAGGGGAAGCTCGGATGGGTTTTTGAGACGGCCCCCCGGTTTGAAACTTGGGAGGTGGACCGAACCATCTGCGTGGCGCCAATGGGGGGTGTGCATCAGATAGGACCATCTGCGAGGCCCCGCCACCGCCATCTGTAAGCTGTCACAGTGCGGAAGGCCATATTTCTGAGTGAACAGGGTGGGGAGGGGGGCAGGAAAGCTGCTCCTCCAAAGGCTCCTCTGTGGTTCCGAGCTCCGCAGCAGCTGACGGAGGATCCGGTGGGCCGCGGCGGGCCGCATGCGTCTGGGCTGGATTAGGTTCGGTCCCAAGTCTGGCGCTTATGTGGGCCAGACGTGGTCCAGGTCTTGGGACTGTCCAGACAAAGGAGTCATCATCCAGCTGGAACCTCATGACGTCTTTGGGGCCCAAAAACAGATATGGGGGGGTGTAAATGCTGAGTCGGGGGCTGAGGCAGACATCCTCCAATCAGAACACAAATCTGCATTTTCGGGGTACACCTGCCCAGTCCTGCACCTGCTGTAACCCAGATTAGAGCCGGGTCGTGACCTCTGACCTGCAGAGCACAGCAGGGCCGTAACTGAGCCAGAGGAGGCCCGGAATAGAAGGAGAGGGCCCTCAGAGGAGGCTGCTGCTCTGCACACAGCTCAGAGGAAATGGGAACCGGGGGCCGGTTGAAGGCTGGGGGGCGTCCTGGAGGAAACAGTTCTTAAGTATGGGGGTATGGGTGTGGCTGACCCCCCCAACTGTTGATCCTCAGTGGGTCTGTGCTTCCTCTGCTCGGGTGGACGTGGACGGCAGCTCTAAAGCGTTTATGGGATTCTGGGGGGGCGGGGCCAGTGATTAGACAGCTTTGCTCTGGCCCCTTTCAGAGGGTCACCGGGGTCCCAGAGCAGACCGAAGGCGCCTGCTGTCATGGCTGATGAAGGCCCGGGCCGTGATAGGCATTAACCAGCCCGTAACCCCGGCGCTGAGGCCACGCCCCCCACACAGGCACTTCCACCAGTGTTTAGATCATAGCAGCTTCTGTCTGCTCACTTTCTGACAGAAGCACCACCTTCATCCTGCTCTGATCATGAAGACACTCCACCCTAACGGTCCGCCTTTAGGCTCCACCCCTAATGCTTCACCTTCAGGCTCCACCCCTAATGCTCCACCCCTATTTCTCCGCCTTTAGGCTCCACCCCTAATGCTTCACCTTCAGGCTCCACCCCTAAGGCCCCACCCCTATTTTTCCGCCTTTAGGCTCCACCCCTAAGGCCCCACCCCTATTTTTCCGCCTTTAGGCTCCACCCCTAATGCTTCACCTTCAGGCTCCGCCTTAATGCTTTACCTTCAGGCTCCGCCTTAATGCTTTGAATTTCAGTGAACGTGTTCAGCTGTCGCACAGCATTCTGGGTAAAGAGGAAGGATGAAGGGAGTCGGATCTGTTTCTCCGGACGGGTTCTGGGTTCTGCAGGACCTCATCTGAAGTTTTTAAGATGGGGGGGGGGGTGTCTGTGGTGGTCATCGTTAACGTGGCGTTCTGTAGCCGTTAACTAACTCCCCCTCCCCACAGGAACGGGGCTCCCCCCTCCCTCAGCCAGATTAGCTGGTTAACTCCATCATCTCGTCTGCCGTCCAGCTTGGATTTTCTCTCTGAACTGGGGTGTTTGGGGGGGGCAGTCATATTCTGTTTAAACCCCAGCGTGGTTGGGGGGGGGGGGCAGCATTGGCACAGAGTTCAGTCTTCTGGCCTGGAACGGGAAAAGGAGTTTGGAGATTCCTACGGAGCACAAATGTCCCTGAACGCTGCGTTTACTGGTTTTATGGTAGACCCCCCCACAACCCACCCCCCAGGAGTCAGTGGACCAACAGGTTCATGGGACGCTGCACAAAACAGGAGCACAAGCTTTTAAGCTGCTTTGCTCTAATGTGCTTTTCGGGCTCCGCGGGTTAGCCGGAGAACGGGGGGCACACAGAGCGGAGCCACGGTGTGAGCTGCGGGGGGGGGGGGGGGGGGGGCTGTTAACATGCACTTTGTGTCCCCTGCCCTCACCACAGAGGATTCAGATCAAAATGATTGGTGGCTGTGGGGGGACCGGGGTGTAAGAGGGGAAGGGTTGTTTGGCGGGTGGGGGGGGGGCGCAAAGTGGAGAAAACTGGATGAAGGCTGGTGGGGAGGGGGGGCGGTGCTGGAGGGCGGCCAAGCTGCTAAGCTCTGGCAGCTCGTTAGCTTCTGTGTTACTGACCTGATAGACCACAAGTGCCCCTCCCCCCGAGTCACATGCACTTCTGTCACATGACCTCCAGTGGCAGCAGAGATGACAGCAAAGACCCCCCCACACACACACACAGGCCCCCGTGCGCTCCATTTGAGAGCCAGCTTGGCGTGCAGCGGCGGATGCTTCCAGTTGGAAAAACTGGAATCTGAGAGGAGCGGCGTGGAGAACGCTCGCCGCCACGGCATCAACAAGCAGAATGACTGAAGGTCACATGATCAGGAGAAGCTGAGGAAATAAAGAAGAAAGAAAATGATGTAACACCTGACTTTACCTGCAGACGAGCTGGACGGACACAAAAATCCACAAAATAAAACAACCAAAAAAAAAAAAGCAGAAATAAAAGCATAAAGGAGGAAATTCTGAAGGTGATTCAAACTTTCAAACCATCAATGCTGTGAAAAACACAACAACGCAGAAAAATGTCCAGAGAACGAGTTGAAGGTCTGCTGACGAACCGCAGAGGAACAGCTGAGAAACTGCCAAGGAACAGCTGAGGAACAGCTGAGGTACAGCCGAGGAACAGCCGAGGAACAGCTGAGAAACAGCTGAGGTACAGCCGAGGAACAGCCGAGGAACAGCCGAGAAACAGCCGAGAAACAGCCGAGGAACAGCCGAGGAACAGCCGAGGAACAGCTGAGGAACAGCTGAGGTACAGCCGAGGAACAGCCGAGGAACAGCCGAGAAACAGCCGAGGAACAGCCGAGAAACAGCCGAGGAGCAGCCGAGAAACAGCCGAGGAACAGCCGAGGAACAGCCGAGGAACAGCCGAGGACCAGCCGAGGACCAGCCGAGGAACAGCCGGGGTACAGCCGAGGAACAGCTGAGAAACAGCCGAGGACCAGCCGAGGAACCGCCAAGGAACCATCAAGGAACAGCCGAGGAACCGCAGAGGGCGGAGGAAGAACCAGAAGATCTTAAAGGCGGAATGTTCCTCAGAATGTTGACCTCCAGATCTAAACGTCCAGACGTTTTTCCCGGAGCCTCCTCACCGTTAGAACACCGACTAGAAAGTTTATTGGATCTCAGATGGAAACTGTTCCTCCCGAGTCGAGTGGCTGGGGGCTGGGGCATGGGGGGGGTCATATCCTTCCTCAGAGGCTCTGTTGTCTTTGGGAAGTGTCTGTTTCTCTGAGATAGAGGATGAGCTTTTATTCCATAAGGTTGTCTGAACCCCCCAACGGTGTTTTCTGCTGCAGCTACGTCCAACGGCACCATGGAGGGCATCGACAACCAGGAGGGGGGCGTGTGCAAGACCAAGTCCATGAAGATAATCATGAAAGTGGGACAGAGTGAGTATTTGAGCCTCGCCGCCATGTTTGTCTGCACAAATAAGGCCAGCGCCATCATCTCTGAGTCACCTGGGGCTTGGGGAGGGCGCACACATGCACACACGAGCACATGTGCACACATGCACACACGAGCACATGCGCACACACGCGCACACACGCGCACACACGTGCACACATATGAACAGGGTGACTCTGCTGTCATTCAGATGCATTCCAGCTCCAGTTGTGACCCGTGACCTCATAACCTGCAGCTGATTCCCGTTTTCTCGTCAGAAACTAACGGCGTGTCTGAATTCCTTCCCTCTACAGCGCGTTCTCCGTGTTCTAGTGTCGTCTGGATCTACAATTCCACAATCCAGAACCATAGAAATTTCCCAGAAGTCTCTTTGTTTTTTTTTTTGTTTTTTAACTTGTCCTGTCCAACAGCTGGGCAGACAGATGAGAGCTGAAGGCCTCTTGTGTTGGACATATTTTGCTTTAACAACAGGGGTTATTAATCTACAGACAAACCAGAGGAATGTCTGAATAAACCCCTTTTGTAGTTGAGGCCAAACAATATTAAATTCCATCATATTAGAAAATCTTTGGTGTTGGACCGGACGGAAAAGGAAAGGAGGGAAGAAGAGAGAGGGATGTTAGAGAGGA
Source organism: Oryzias curvinotus (assembly GCA_023969325.1). NCBI lineage: Eukaryota > Metazoa > Chordata > Actinopteri > Beloniformes > Adrianichthyidae > Oryzias > Oryzias curvinotus. The sequence goes on from CM043717.1 coordinate 376,331, forward strand.
GGGGGGGTAGGAGGGTGATAATAGGAGGGGGGGGGTAGAACCATGAAGCAGCCTAAAGCAACAACTTTACTGAATGTTTATCATTACGGTAAGGTTCAGATGTAATACAAATCTGAAAGGGCGGGGCCTGTCCACACACACATTCAGATGTTATAAACACACCTGTTAACTGTAAAGATGTCTACATGTCAACATGAACACAAAACATGAACACAATACAGATATTATTCACACACGCATTCCCAGAAGTCTCTTTGAAGAACCAGTGTGCATCGATGCTCACTAGATCTGAGAATATAGACCACAATGCATTGCGTCGGAACAATGTTTGCTAAAAAATGCATTTAAATGTATTTATTTAATAAACCATCAACGTCTTCATCATCTTCATCTTACATCTTCAGAGCAGAGTGGACTAGTCGTCATAAACGCTCATATTTATTTATTTATTTACATGGTCTTTAGTAGTGGGGGGGGGGGGGTGGACACGGCCTGGAGCTCAGTGGACATTCCACCATATTCCTCCTCTGGCTGCACGGGGGCCGTCGTCATGGAGACGACATTTTTCCTACATCCGCCCTCCTGGGGGGGGGGGCGCTTCTGCACGCCGTTTTTAGCCATGAATGTAGCGTTAAGCACACCTTGCAGCCCCCGTTCTAGGAGTTTGATTCTTAACTCCAGAGTGCAAACGGTCCTGGGTTCAAATCCCAAACATGCCCCCCCTCTGATACACCCTCACCATGCATGAATGGGAAGAGGGACCCCCCCCGCTCACCCCTCTGTGTGTTTTTCAGGTCCCTCTGACCCCATTTCACCCAAAGACAACCCCACCAGAGTGCCGTACCCCCCCAAGTCCACGGACGGAAAGGGCACAACCAACAATGTTCTGAAGGAGACCGGTAAGAAATGTGGAGAACTGCTTGTTGATGGGGGGGGGGGGGGTTCTAAACATCAAACATGTTGCTCAGACCCCCCCCCCCCCCCTTTAAATCGATGATCAGGTTAACTTCCTGTTCCTCTTCTCCAGCAGATCCTTCCCCGCGAGGGGAACCAGGCCCTCCGGAGAACGGGAAGTCCAGCGCCATCGGCTCCGAGGTCGCCATCTTTGTGGGCATCGCCTCGGGAAGCGTCATCTTCATCATCATCATCATCATGCTGGTCCTGCTGCTGCTGAAGTATCGAAGGCGGCATCGCAAGCACTCGCCACAGCACGCCGCCACGCTGTCCCTAAGCACCTTGGCCACGCCCAAGCGGAGCGGAGGGGGCGGCAACAACAATGGCTCAGAGCCCAGTGACATCATCATCCCGCTCAGGACTGCTGACAGCGTCTTCTGCCCGCATTACGAGAAGGTCAGCGGCGACTACGGACACCCCGTCTACATCGTCCAGGAGATGCCGCCTCAGAGTCCGGCCAACATCTACTACAAGGTCTGAGGCGGAGCTCCTCCCCCAGAAGGCGGACCAGTCCACGCCCGAGCGGAGCTTCTGTTGGGCTGGCCACGCCCACAAACAGGCTAGTTTCCGCGTCTCGCTCTGGTGGCCCCCCCTCCTGTCCCTGGATGTTTTGTCCCTCTTTTCTTTCCCTCTGCTGCCGGGGAGCGCAGCGAGAAGGCCGCCGCCGCTGCCGCCGCCGCCGCCGCTCTCTGGAGCTCCTGGTTTTGTTCTGAGCGCTGGGACCGGCGTTCTGCCATGAAGGATGCGGCGAGCTCCTTCCTGCTGGGGAGGGAGGAGAGGTGGAAAACCCTCAGAGGGAGGGGGGAGCGGACCAAACAGACTAAATGCCGCCTGCCGGAGGCTGTCCCCCCCCGATCCTCACCTGAGGGACTCACCTTGCTGCTCACCCCCCGCCCCCCAGGAGGCTGACTGTCACCACTTTCCTCCACACCTGAACGTTGGAGCGTTTGCTCTTTCTTCACCTCATCTCTGATCTGGTCTGCGGTTCAGGTTCTGGTTTCAGTTTTCGGTTTTTCTTGTAGTGAACCTGTCACTCAAACCTGACCCCCCCCCCCCCCCCCCTGCTTCTGGAGCGTGGAGGATCCTCCACAGTGCAGCACTTTCCACCCCCCCTCGGTCCACGGAGGGGGCGGTGTCTAGAGATGGGCCGGCAGCGGCGTCCCGTCTGAGTAGCGAGGGCTCGCCTCTAGGACCGGGGCAATAGGGGCACCAAGAACCCAGCTGGCCTTACTACTGTTTTTATGCATCAGGGGAGGAAGAGGCCGAGATCTGGCTGAGGTTAGCAGGCTGAAGCAGCTCTAGGTACTGTAATGTTTACCCCACGGGGTCCAATGATGAAGGGCCCCCTAGGGGCCCGAATCAGCGCGACCGGTGCTCTCCTGTTCTCGTGTTTGTGTTTTTGAAGCACAGGGACATTTAGATTCACCCCACCTCCTCACACACCTCCTCTGGAGTCTTTGGTTTCCATTTTCTACATAGATGTACATTTAAGAAGAGGACAGATGAGAAACTACGCAGATTTATTTATGATAGACACGTAGAGCACAGGTGTGGTGGGCGGGGAGGAGAGGAAGAAGTGATGTTAATATATAACTGTATACGTGCACATTATGCAATCCAGGGTTTGGGTTCTGGGTTCCGTTTGGCGCTGCTGAGCCCGGTGTAGCCCAGAGTGCCCCCCCCCCGGTCCTGGGAGGGCGACCCGGCTCAGTGTGCGGCTTACGGGACCCCGAACAGCTCGCGCCTCCCAAAGGAAGAATCTCACCCCATCCTCATGCATGACTGTGTGTGTGTGCGTGTGTGTGTGTGTGTGTGATGCGGCTGCCGTACATCCCACTCGTGACCCCGTCGCCCCCCCACCCATCAGCCCATCGATCGATCAGATTCACTGAAAAGCCAAGCCTTGTAGGATCTGAGCCTCTGAGAGGCCACAAAATCTGCAAATATGCAATTCTTATTTATTTTTTTAGTCGATCCTGAGAGAAAAACACCAACAGAAAGTGTTCTTAACCACTGACAGATGAACCACAAACTCCCTCCAGTCTGCTGTTTCGTTCCTGCGTTTTCCTGTAGAGTCTGGACCTGTGTGTGTTCTGCCCGCGTGCCGCAGAGCAAAGGTAAACTGTGAACCCTCAAACAGCGCCGACGCACACAGTCTGCGGCAGATGATGACAATCTTCTTAGTTTCTTTGAATCTGGGGCCCTTCACGGAGCCCCCACCTCTGCGCCACTGCGGCGGCGCCAGAGGGGCGGGGCTTCTGGAAGCTCCTCAGGCTTCTGTAAATGCCTTGCTCGTTTGGTCAGCCCTCGGTCACCTGACTCAGTACTTTGCACCGCTCTTCGGTAGGTAGGAAAGTGTACATACATCCGTGTTTGTAACGTGTCTGGATCCTGGGATGTTTGGACAGCCTTACTCACCTTTGTAGGACGGAAAAGAAGAAAACTCTCCGAAAAGTGGAACACTTCAGTCAGACACAGAGGAAAACCTTTTTTGGAAAATAGCTTATGTAAATATTGACCAGAACCCAATAAAACATTTTTATAAACTCTTAAAGTAAGATGTTTTGTATAAAAATTTGAATTTTTTGCTATGTATTTTAGCTAGCGCTCAATGGAAAGCCCACCCCCCTCTGCTCCCGTTTTGCACTGTTTCCATGGTAATTTGGTTTAAAAAATGAGAGAGAAGTTGCCAAACCGACTGCTGCATATTTGTGCCATAAGTGTGTACCATAAATATTTATTAAATTAGTTTTTCTTTGGTGTTAATGTTTCATTTCAGTAACAGTATTATACTTGCATCGTTCGTCGTCACCCGGTTTTTTCCGTCATGTCACGGTTGCTCGTCAGCTGGAGCCCCCCCCCTCTGCCCCCACTCCTGCGGTATGAGACGGCCAGGCTGTGAAAATGGTTTTAAGATGAAAAAAAAGAAATGAGACGTGAGGATGAACGACACACATTCCACCAGTCTGTTACAAACTGAAAATGTTTTTCAATAAAGTCTTTTTCCTATGGACCCGCCCGCTGTCCCTGCTTGGTGTTTCCTTCAGACGGCATGTGGGGGGGTCACGTTCAGGACAGTGATGATGTCATCAAAGAGGAGCGTTCGGTTCTGCAGGTCTTCTGTTATTTCATGTCGACGCACTCAGGATAGCAGAAGAACACCAAACACTCCAGTTAACTGTAGATCCTTCATGCTTGAAGGAGATGTGGCTGTTGGCCTCACACTGTCCTGCTGTGAAGCTGGCCTCTGGTTTGGACCTGGCCTCCAGCCTCCGGCCTCCGGCGGTCACCTGCAGACGTTTCTGTTTTAACTCCATTTCCGTCGTCTTTCTGGGAGGAAAACGTCCTTTAGCTTTAGCTTCAGCTGAGTTAGAGTCCAAATCATTTTCTGAAAACGTTCCTTCCTGATGTGCAGACACTGAAGGCGTGTCCGCTGTGGGCAGGATCACGTTTCCTTCCTCGCCATGGCGTGGAACAGAAAGCTTTGAGCCAAACGATTGCTAAGCTGGTGAGTCAGTCTGCTTTCAGCCGGCCTGCAGAAGCGGCGATGCTGCCAGTGAGTCAGGAGGACGACCTGCCAAAACCGAGCAGGCAGAGACACAAGCACAGCAGGCGGCCGTCCCCTCCACCAGAGCGGGCCGGCCCCCATCAGCTCATGCGTCCCATCAAGACGGGGCAGCCAAAGAGTCTGCAAGCTGCAGGCCAGATCATCCGGCCAACTGGGATGGACTGGGACGTCCGACTCTTGGCGTCGGCGCTCGCTCACTCATGGAGTGTGTGTCACCTGACAGGAGCTGAACGCCTCTGGGGCCGAGGCGGAAACCTTTATTTCCATGTGAGGACCGCGTCCAGGTGCGTCTGCAGATCAGGAAAAGATCAGGATGAGCCGACGTTCCGGCGGGACCGTAAACGCGTCATGACGACGGCTTCAGTCTGGTTTCATCCCAAAGACGCAAAAACAGCAGAGAAATGAAGTGATGACGGGATTCGGCCTGGAAGTCGTCCCTGCAGCGTCTTTCTGACTCTTGAAAACATTTCTGTTGGTGCGTTTAAGTGTCCTTCATGATTTTGGGTTTTTATCAAACTTTCTGGACATTTGGGATCATTTCTGTCCAGATGTTGCATCTCCGTTCTTATCCCTCCTTTTGGGACTTTCCGTCACATGATCTGTGGAATGGTCATGTGACGTGGCGTCCCCCCCCCCATCCCCTGCTCCTCCTCACATCATGACTTGGTGAAGTTCAAGTTCAGATGGGTTTCAGGACTCAGTCACAGCGTGAGCTCAGAAGTTTCATCCTCTGAATGAGCTCAGCTGCATGTCTCTGAACAGTTGGACGGGAGGGAGGTTGCCATGGTTACCACACTGTTCCATCTCCTCTTTTAGACCAGTTTGAAGGCGTCCGAGCATCAACCTTCTAATGTTTTGAAGGTTTGGGATGAATTTGATCCCAGTCTTCCCTGGTTTACGTGTAATGGAGATCCAGATGTCCTCTGGTCTGGACAGGGACACTGTCCCACGTTGAAGCGGTCACTGAAAGGACACATCGGCGCCTCTGGACCTCCTGCAGGCGGGAACATTTTCATCTTTATGAAAAAAGACAGCAGCAAACTTTAAATGCAAAACCAGACCAGAAGAATCCAAACTGCATTTGGAAACAGGAAGAACCTTCTGACAAAAAACAAAATAAAAGTCTGATTTCTGAGAGGAGATCCTCCAGGAGGAGATCCTCTCAGGAGGAGATCCTCCTCCAGGAGGATCCTCCAGGAGGAGATCCTCCAGGAGGAGATCCTCCTCTACACCAAACCATAGAAAAAAGGTTTATGTCCAAAAACATCAAAACTGACTCAAATGACAGGTTCTGAGCGTGACCTTCATCCCTGTCGTCTATAACAGGAATGAAAGAGGCTGAGGATTCCTGATGAAAATGTCTCCAGCTCCTGTTCAGCAGAGGAAACAAACCATGAGCCTCCTATAGCGCCTCCCTGATGGTGGTCCATCATCTCTGATGAAGAGGAGGAGGAGGGGCGCTCCCCTATTTAATGTTTCCGTTTTATCTCCTCGGCTTTCAGAGCTGCTGAGAGGTGTTGGAGCGTTGCGGGTGTTTAATGGATTTGTGGTTTGGCGGAGGATGAAGAGTTGATGGTTTTCAGACTCTCACGTCTGTGACTGAAGCTTCTGCTCTTGAGGAAGCTGCTGGATTCAAACCTTTGCTGTCAGGAGAGGTCTTTGTGGGGACCGGACCGTGACCTTCACTGCTTTCCATCCAGTTTGTTTGTCTGCAGCTCGTTTCTTCCTGCAGAGGTTCTGGATCCAAAGTTCTGGTCCACAAAGTCGGAATAACTCACCTGAGAAAAGCCTAAGCTTTCCCCATGAGGTGTGTGTGAGTGTGTGTGTGTGGGTGTGTGTGCGTGTGTGTGACCCTGTGATTGGTCGGGGAAAAGAGAAACAAAGATGCTTGATGCTAAGAATTCATGTCAAAATGACCCATGAGAGATTCCATCCCATAATGTCAGTGGAGGAGAACCACAGCAGAACCCGTCTCTGGTTCTTCTCATCCTCGGCTCAGCAGGACGTAGAAAAAGGGTTTTCAAGATCCAAAAATCAGTTTCTTTGGTTTTCCTGCTGAACAGGTCGGTGTACCCCCACGCATGCGGGGTGGGGGGCATTAGAGCCTGAAGCCCCAGGGAGGGGGGCAACCAGCTGAAGGACCCAGACCTCCTTTGGTCTCAGAGAAGAAACAGGAGGATTTTCTCCTTGTGGCTTTGGTTCTGATAAAGTGGATCAGAACTGCTGAGTGTTCCTAATTTAGAGCTCCGCTTGGAGAACAGGTTCTCTGGTTCTCTGGTTCTCTGCACATCTTCTCTCTAAAGTCCCAAATGCTTTCCAAGCACACCTGCAGCGTGTCACCTGTCTACCTTCCTCTCCATGTATCCCAGCAGAAACCCTTTCACTGAACGAAGCTCCAGAAGAGGAAAGTCACATGGTGAACCTGTTCTCTGCACCAGAGAACCTGTTCTCCGGTTCTCCTGTTCTCCGGTCAGAGGAGAGTCGTGGAGGGCAATATTGTGTTGGAGGAGCAGCTGGAGATCTTGGCTGGCTCCTCCTCTGCTCCTCCTCTCTGGGAGTGGCTTGAGCGTTCTCATTTCTGCAGCTCATCCCTTCTGCTCACGCAGATCCGCTCCTCACACCTTCCTCCTGCAGCAGCTCTAGTGCATGTATGTCCCTCACATCAGCGTCACTCTACGGTGGCCTGGAGCGGCTTTCATCTGGTGTTTGCGGCTCCTCCTCACATCACAGCCTCTTTGTTCATTTATCTTTTCCAAATGTTCAGCGGTGCATGAACGCATCACAGGAGTTTGGGGAGATGTTGAAAAATTAACACAGAAGCTTTAACAAAGCGACTCAATTTGGTTTGCTTTGTTTAGCTGGCTCCAGCTTCTGCATTCATAAATATAAATGGAGGAATTAGCTCTTCTGGCTTCAGCCCCAAAAGCCTCGGCGGCAGATCCGGTCCACCGTGATGGAGAGGAAGTCCAGGAAGGACGCGCTGATCCGTGAGATGAGCTGAGGAAGAGGAGGGACGCACATGATGGGAGCAGATTGATGACAGAAAGGGAAGTGGTTATGAATAGAGAAACAATGAAATGTGTGTAGAAATAAGGATTTTATATCTGTGGTTGTTCCTTTTTGGAGGGGGGGGGGTCATTTCTCAGCTTCATGAAGGACATTTCTGATGGACTAAACGGTATTTTCCTGCAGGAGTTCTGACTGCAGATGGAGATGTTTGGGAAAATTGCTTGTTTTCAGGTGGAAATGTGGTCTGAGTTCATTCTGTTCAGCAGCAGAATAAACGGCATCCATGCTTTCTGACAGAAACATCCCATGGCAACGATAGAAGATTCTCCACTGAAAGAGTCTCTCCTTAGAGCAGCTCAGCAGACGCATCTGGGAATTTCACCAAGACTCAGAACCCTTTCAAAATAAAAGCAGGCCTTGTTTATTTTAAATCAATGACTTTAAAGACGTGTGGAAAACTATTCCGGTGCTGCAAACACCATGACCAAAGACCGACACGTGACTTCCTCTTCTGGAGCTTCGTTCAGTGAAAGGGTTTCTGCAGGGATACATGGAGAGGAAGGTAGACAGGTGACACGCTGCAGGTGCGGTTGGAAAGCATTTGGGACTTTAGTTAAACATTCATTTAAAAAATGCTCCGGAGAAAGAAAGCGTCCTGAGTGGAAAGGTCGAGACACTGGAGTCACACCCACGGCGAGGCCCGGCGGCCTGGAATCCGTCGTGAAAACCCGTCTGAGATGATGAAGAGCGGCTCTGTGTGAAGCTTCTTCATTGACGTTTTGATGGATGGCTGAACACGCTAACCTCTCCGTTCAGAGCTGGAATCCACACGTCCTTCTGCCTGCAGGCGCTTTAGTTCATGATCCTCCTCAAACAAATATCAGCGTTTCTGTTTCTCTGCTCTGGACGGTCCCAGCACCCCCACAAAGCCCTCTTTGCCCCCCTCCCTCCTCCAGTCAACAAAGAAAAGCCTCAACAGAGATGGAATCCATCATTCTGCTGCTGTTTCTGCAAACTTCTCCTCCTTTCTGTGCGGTCTCTGTTGGAACGTTTACTGATTTTCTGTACGTTGTTCAGTCATAACAGCGATTCCAGGATGTCTTCATTGTCATGTGACCACAGGGACAAAACTGGATTTGTGACGCTGGTTCCAGACCAGCCGTTTACAGAGCGAGTATGACGGGAAATAAAAGACGTTTCAATGTGATACACACACCTAACTGACGCATTCCCACGCAGTGCTGTCCTCCATAGAGAGTCTAACTTCTTCATTGGGTCTCATGTCATTGTCTTTGTTGGTCTGTTTTTCATCTTTTTGCTTCACTTTTTCTGTTTAAAAAAATCTGGATGAAAACATTCAAAAAAACATCTTTAGTTCCAGTTTTGGTCCCTGAGGAGGAGACTGACGCGGCGCCACACAGACAACAGACGTCCAGCAGGTTTGGTCTGAAGCAGCGGCCACGGCGGGAGACTTCAGGACAGAGACGTCTGCTGCCGTCAAAGACACGGCTCCAGAACAGAGCCCTGAGGAGCTCCACGTGTGACCGGAGCTCATCGGAAACATCCACCGTCTTACACCGTCCATCCATCCATCATTCATCCATCATCCATCCATCCATCCTCCTGAAGTAAATACGTTTTTTAAGACTCAATGAAAAAAGAAAAACAAGTAAACATAAAACTAACCAAAAATGTTAAGTATGTAGAAAAAAAAAAAAAAAAGGAAAACAAATAATAAAAAACCCATCAATAAATAGAGCAATTATCCCAACTTAAAGATGATTTTTTTGCCCCTGCTCCTGTGACTCCGCCCCTTTTCCCCACAATAATCTCTCACCTGAGCAGCAGTGAGCTGTGACGTGTGGCTCGTCCACGCCGCTCTCTATCTGGAACACTTTGGGTCCTGGTGGTTCTACCTGCTGCTGCTTCGGGTTCTGCTGCGTTCTCCAGTGTTCTGCAGAACCCGAGCTCCAGCTGTGGGCTGCAGCTCAAACAGGCCTGAAGAGGAGGATGGCAGCAGGGCGATGAAGAGCGAGCACGTGAATGAGTCAGAGGCTGGCTGTGCGCTGCGGGACGCGGCGCCTCCGTCCCTGCAGACTGCAGCAGAAGCTAAAAACGGCTTCAACTTCACGTTAAGTTGCCTTTGATGAAGGAGCTGATCTGCGTCTCCAAATGTGCCCGGATTAAAAATTAAAGCAATAAGATTAAAACCTCAGCGTCTCATTAGTTATGATTGGAGCAGTTTGAGGATTCATTCTCTCATGGATCCATTAAACTGCTAAAATTAACTGGTGGAGGAGCGGAGGAGACGGCTGCAGGAGCATCCATCCATCAGGGACGCACGCCGTGGACTTCCAGATTCAGAGTCAGGTAAACCCTTTCTATGTCCAGAGTGGTTTGAATGTGAACTCCTGCCGCCTCCTCGTCTCCATATGGTGGGATGTTTGGTGCTGTTTCTGTGAGAAACTGGGTTTCCTTAAAGTGACTGAGCAGAAAACAAAGAGCTTCAGTGTTCTCAGCCTTCATCCTCATCATCATCATGATAGAAGATCAGAGAAATAAACTGTTTGCAGGTTCATCTTTGCATTGTTTCATAATTTAAACTTGATCAAATATAGAAGTCTCATCTTTCATTCCCTTTATAACTGTTAGGCACGTCAAACCCCTAAATAATATTTGCTCCTCTGCATAAAAATGAACCCCCTCCTCCAAAAAGCTGTCGGTGCAAATGTTGCTTTTCTTTTTACTGCATAATCCAGGAGCACAAAGTGTGCTTTGTCCACCTGAAACCTCCTGTTTCCGATGAAAAAGCCTCTTTCTGCTGTGACTTACAGCTTTAATCTGAGTGAAATCCTGACAAGAACAGAAAATGAAGCATTGTGATGCTCTGAAACCACACAGCAGAAATGTGCTAAAGTGTCATGTCATAAAGAAGTATCGCTCCAAAATGGAAAACTTTTATTTTCTAAAAAACCTCATTAAACACAGTAAAATACGTCTGTAACACTTCCTTTTACAGCACAGCTCTAAGGTATTTATGCTCTGAAGGGTTATGAAAAGTCTAAATTCAATGTCTGAAAACATTTGAATGTTACAAAAAAAGAAGGCGGAGCCTAATTATGTTGCATGCTGATCAGCTGATTAAGTCTGAACCGCTGCAGAGGTTCCCAGTCTGGGTCAGTGAATCCATGAAGGAGACGATGTCCAGAGGACGGTCGATGCTGGACAAGAGCGTCCTTCACAGTTCTGCCCCTGAGCATCTGCTGAGCCGTGTAGCTTTGGGCGCCGCCTCAGTAAATCCTCCTGCTCATCATTTGCATGTTGGATGGGGTTTCCTGACCCCACCCTCTATATTTTCCCAGACCGCCACACAAAAAAAGGAGAAACAGAGCTGGACTGCGGCTCGGTGGTCCAAAGACCTCCCAGATAAAAAATCCAAACTTCATTTGGAAATCGTGCGCTCGGCGTCCAGCAGAAGAGTAGGGGGGGGGGGGGGGACGTTTCGGTGGCGGTTTGGTGCCGTGTCCTCTGCTGGTGTGGGTCCACTGGGTTTTCTGACGTCCACTGTCCCAGCAGTCATCCACCAGGAAACTCTGGAACTCATTCTGGATTCCCATCATGCACCACGTGACATCCAAGTAGAAGATCCAGGTGGATGTTCTCCAGTCTAAAGAGTGGAGAACATCCACCCATTAGCTGGTAGATCCGTCCCATCCCTACCTGCCCCACCTGCCCCTGTTTGAGTGCATTAAGGTAAATATTGTTCATCCTCTGAGCATTTTCTTAACTCAGTGGATGACAGAGCAGTTTGTACATTCTTATAAATGTTTAATTAGAGTCATTATCCCCGTTTTTCGTCGGCATCCTTCTTTTCTGTGTCGGTATAAAGACCAGATCTGAAGAGAGGAGAGAGAGGAGCTGCTGTCTCCACTTCATTGCTTTCAGACTAAATCAATGACAATAAACATCTCATTCTAATTCCTGGTAAATTCTGTTTGTTTGAGTTCCCCTCAGACCCCCCAGAGTCCCCCCCCCCCCCCGCTCCTGTAGTCCTTAAATAGCAAACATGAATTTAAATCAAGGCCAGAGAAAACATCATTCAGGCTCCATGACTGCGACTGTTGCTGCATAAGCAGTTGATATCATCAAAATGCAGATGATTTAGGAGATTACCCCCACAGACCTGCTCCCCACTCTCGGGTTAAAGCTAAAACATGAGAGCTTATGGATCCACGGCGGCATTAACATCTGCATTATGGTAATGGGACAGACTGCCAGCATCCCTTTGATGTGCAGGAGCATAACAAGCTGCTGAAGAAAGACGAGACGCTTCCTTTCTTTTAATAGATTCATGGAGGCTCTAAGAATAAATGAGATTGTTTCTCATGGCTGCCTTTTCCGCACACATTAACCTCGTAGAGCCGCTTTAGAGACGGAGCTGCTGAGGGGGCCGGCGCGACCCAGCTGTGCACTCAGTCCTATAGAAAAGAGAGACGTGTTTATGTTCAGACGTCTCATCAGCTGCTTACAGCCAGACTGACGAAAACAAACACATGAAGGTTTTTACCAAGAACAGATGGGATGAAGAGACGTCAGCAGTTTGATGAGAACCAGTGAGGTTTGAGACAGAAGCAAATATCACTGTGCTCTTCCTGGAGCAAAGGATGGATGGATGGATGGATGATGGATGGATGATGGATGGATGGATGATGGATGATGGATGAATGGATGATGGATGATGGATGGATGATGGATGGATGGATGGATGGATGGATGATGGATGGATGGATGATGGATGATGGATGGATGGATGGATGGATGATGGATGGATGATGGATGATGGATGATGGATGGATGGATGATGGATGATGGTGGGATGATGGATGGATGGATGGATGGATGGATGGATGGATGATGGATGGATGGATGATGGATGATGGATGTGAGGATGGATGGATGGATGGATGATGAGGTGGATGGATGATGGATGATGGATGATGGATGATGGATGGATGGATGGATGATGGATGCATGATGGATGGATGGATGATGGATGGATGGATGATGGATGATGGATGGATGATGGATGGATGATGGATGGATGGATGGATGGATGGATGATGGATGGTTGGATGATGGATGGATGGATGATGGATGGATGGATGATGGATGATGGATGGATGATGGATGGATGGATGATAGATGATGGATGGATGATGGATGGATGGATGGATGATGGATGGATAGATGATGGATGATGGATGGATGATGGATGGATGGATGGATGATGGATGGATGATGGATGGATAGATGATGGATGATGGATGATGGATGATGGATGGATGGATGGATGGATGATGGATGGATGGATGATGGATGATGGATGGATGATGGATGGATGGATGGATGATGGATGGATGATGGATGGATGGATGATGGATGATGGATGGATGATGGATGGATGGATGGATGGATGATGGATGGATGGATGGATGGATGGATGATGGATGGATAGATGATGGATGATGGATGGATGATGGATGGATGGATGGATGATGGATGGATGGATGGATGATGGATGATGGATGATGGATGATGGATGATGGATGGATGGATGGATGGATGATGGATGGATGGATGATGGATGATGGATGGATGATGGATGGATGGATGGATGATGGATGGATGATGGATGGATGGATGATGGATGATGGATGGATGATGGATGGATGGATGGATGGATGATGGATGGATGATGGATGGATGGATGGATGATGGATGGATGGATCTATGGATGGATGATGGATGGATGCCTCTGTCTTGTCTAAAGATTCATTGTCTCACGGTCTGAGTTTATTTGACCCCCCCCCCCCTCTTTTCTTCTCTTTGACGTCACAGTAGAGTCTCTGAGAACTGTAGACTTTCTCTGTCCTGATTTACACCTCTCACTATTTGATTCCAGAAATTCCAGGAGCAGCAAAGAACCTGGAGACTGAGGAGGAGGAGGCAGGAGGAGGAGGAGGAGGAAGAGAGGGGGGAGGAGGAAGAGAGGGGGGAGGAGGAGAGTGGGGGAGGAAGAGTCTGCAGGGTGTGGTTTGGAGACCTGTCCACTGGTGTGCAGCTGCTGCAGAAAGCTGCAGGTCATTCCTCAGAGCTCCACTGATCACCATCATCTCCTCCAGTTGGGCTGGACTCCTGACACCTCCCTCTATTAGAGTTCTCCTCTTTAACATGCACGGTCCAATCAAATTCAAAGTGAGTTTCCAGGCTGACCCCACTGCAGGGGTCACCTATGAACAACAGAAATGTTGGCCGTAAAGATCTTCAACTCCATCAGGAACAAAAGAACGTCACTTTGTTTCCTGAGGAAGTGAAGATGAGGTTCGTCTGAGGTCATGAGGTTCCATGCAGTCAGGACACCTCATGCTAGCTCATACTCTGGAACGGGGCGGGTCATGATGGGGAGTTACCTCCGGGTTTGTTCTGCTCCGGCGTTTGGAGCGAGCAGCAGAACATCTCTCAGCCGGCTGCAGAGATGTTAATTGCTCAGGGAGGATGTGCCTACATCTGAGGAGGTGCGCTTGTGTTGGCGTATGTAAATGTGAGCTCGCAGTTGAACCTCAGCAAAGATTTATTGTTTGCACAGTAGGACCATAAGCTGCTTCATATTTAAAGGCTGGATTCTGTGGAGCAGCAGCTGATTTACACATGTGGTGATGAGATGTTTGCACCAAATCACCCCCCCACACAGAATCATACAGACGACGCCTGCAGGTCTTTTGCATTTTGAGTGTTTACGTCTGAGGGCTTCATCATGGATGCACAGATGAACCGCAGGAGACCCTGTAGAGTCCAGACGTGTTCAGCAAAGACGCTCTACAACCACAGAGAATTGGACTCAAACTGCTGCGGCCATAAAAAGGTCGATGATGATACTGCTGAAACAGGAGGGGCATGTAGCGGGGCGTGCATGTAGCGGGGCGTGCATGTAGCGGGGCGTGCATGTAGCGGGGCGTGCATGTAGCGGGGCGTGCATGTAGCGGGGCGTGCATGTAGCGGGGCGTGCATGTAGCGGGGCGTGCATGTAGCGGGGCGTGCATGTAGCGGGGCGTGCATGTAGCTGGGCGTGCATGTAGCGGGGCGTGCATGTAGCGGGGCGTGCATGTAGCTGGCCGTGCATATAGCGGGGCGTGCATGTAGCGGGGCGTGCATGTAGCGGGGCGTGCATGTAGCGGGGCGTGCATGTAGCAGGGCGTGCATGTAGCAGGGCGTGCATGTAGCGGGGCGTGCATGTAGCGGGGCGTGCATATAGCGTGGCGTGGCGGTGTGCACGACAGGAGTGCACAGGTTCCAGCAGCAGACGTGCTTTCGGGGTCAGAGAAGCTGGTCCAGCGTCTCATCGGTCTTTGTTTGGACAGACGCGTCCTTCCTTCCACGCCGCAGCGCCTCACAGGAAGCCCGCCTGTTTTTCTGACCTCGCTGTCCCACGGTGGGAACGCCGCGGCTCTCCGGCTCCACCGCCGTTTGTCCTTGAAGGCTGGACTTCAGGACCCGTCCAGCACCGTCTGCTGTTTAACTTTCAGATCCGAGCGTTCCATCGGATTTAAAACATTTAAATGGATAAATCCACGTCTGGGTTCTTTGGACAAGGTCACCTACACTCTGGATGCTTATCTGCCTCCTCCTCCTCCTCCTCCTCCTCCTCCTCCTCCTCCTTCTTCTCCTCCTCCTCCTCCTCCTCCTCCTCCTCCTCCTCCTCCTCCTCCTCCTCCTCCTCCTCCTCCACCCTGCAGCATTTATTTATTATCGTAGCTCCTTCTCCTGCAAGTTCTTCACATGGTTCTCTCAAACCGCAGGTGAGGTTTGTGACCATGATGACCCGTGAGGCTCTTCAGAACCTCAGGACGTGTTTGATCCAGTTCTGCAGCAGGAGCTGGTTCTTCCTCTTCCAGACAGCAGAACTGCTGATGTTCTCCTCAGTCAGAAGTCCAGACAGAGTGATGGCTTTACGGCCCTTTAATGTTTTCATCGGGTTTCCTGCTGCTGGTCCAAAGCCCGGCTGGGTTCTGCTTGTGTTCTCCGTGTTATTGTGTGGGTTCTCTCACAGAAACATAGTCTGATTGTGATTCTAGATTCGGATTCGGAGAACTTTGATTCATCGGTTCCTCTGGACTCTTCCTAGAGGAACTCTGTTCCACACGGAGAGGAACCTGGAAGGAGGGAACCACAGCAGACTCACGACTGTGACCTGAAGTCTGAAAATGATTAAATGAGAAGTTCAGTTCCTGCTGAAAGCCCCGCCCACATCAGCACCCACCCCGAGCCCGGTTACCATGGAGACAGACAGAGTGGGGTGGGGGGGTGGGGATCCAACTGAGATCAGAGAGCCCAACTTTAATGTACGACAGCAGGACGCCCCGAACTCACCTATTGACACACACACACACACAAAATCACTCAAAAAGACACACGACCAAACACAAAAACAGACACACACACACACACACACAGAACACACACACACACAGACAGAACACACACACACAGACACACACACACACACACACACACACACACACACACACACACACAGAACACTCAAAAAGACACACAACCAAACACAAAGACAGACACACACACACACACAGAACACACACACACACAGAACACACACAGAGAACACACACACACGCAGAACACTCAGACACACACACACACACACACAGCTATTGTAATTGTAGAGAAATGGTTTGTGTGGTCACTTCGTCTGAAGACACAAACCTGGTGTGAACCTGTTCCTTTCATGTCTGTTCACATGAACACCACATCCCATAATCTGTGAGCAGAGAGGTGGAACCGATGTTCTGCTGTGGAGAACAGCAGCTGTGCAGCTTCCTTGTTCCACACCGTATCCAGGACTGTGTGATGTCTTCATGGTTCTGGTTCTGTGGACGTTTGGACTCAGTGACGGGTTTGGTATCTTCTGTTGGTTTGGTTTGAAATCAGAATGACTGACTGAACCAACCTTCTTCATGAGGGAACTCCCATCCTCATCCTCATCCTCATCATCCTCATCCTCCTCATCCTCATCATCCTCATCATCCTCATCCTCATCCTCATCATCCTCATCCTCCTCATCCTCCTCATCCTCATCATCCTCATCCTCATCCTCATCTTCCTCATCCTCATCATCAGGTCCTCTTCTGTCTTGTTACCTTCCTCCAGGTGTGTTTCATGGTTGACTTTTTTTGTTGACACATTTCTCAGAACAACAGAGCGTCGATGCGCTGCGGCCTGCACTCTCAGCAGAATCTAATCCCTAAAGACAACAGCCAGGAGACGGCAGAAATGACGGATTACAGAGAACAAAGACTCTAATCCAGAACAAACACAACCTGCAGCTGCTGGTGGAATCCAGGAGCTGTTCACACCAAACCTGTCTGCTGAACCGACGACGGACCAACAGAGATCCAGCAGACAGAGATCCAGCAGACAGAGATCCAGCAGACAGAGATCCAGTAGACAGAGATCTGGAAGACAGAGATCCAGTAGACAGAGATCCAGCAGACAGAGATCCAGTAGACAGAGATCCAGCAGACAGAGATCCAGTAGACAGAGATCCAGCAGACAGAGATCCAGCAGACAGAGATCCGGAAGACAGAGATCCAGTAGACAGAGATCCGTCAGACAGAGATCCAGTAGACAGAGATCCAGCAGACAGAGATCCAGCATACAGAGATCCAGCAGACAGAGATCCAGCAGACAGAGATCCGGAAGACAGAGATCCAGTAGACAGAGATCCGTCAGACAGAGATCCAGTAGACAGAGATCCAGCAGACAGAGATCCAGCATACAGAGATCCGGAAGACAGAGATCCAGTAGACAGAGATCCAGCAGACAGAGATCCAGCAGACAGAAATCTGAAGACAGAGATCCAGCAGACAGAGATCCAGTAGACAGAGATCCAGCAGACAGAGATCCAGTAGACAGAGATCTGGAAGACAGAGATCCAGTAGACAGAGATCCGGAAGACAGAGATCCAGTAGACAGAGATCCGTCAGACAGAGATCCAGTAGACAGAGATCCAGCAGACAGAGATCCAGCATACAGAGATCCAGCAGACAGAGATCCAGCAGACAGAGATCCGGAAGACAGAGATCCAGTAGACAGAGATCCGTCAGACAGAGATCCAGTAGACAGAGATCCAGCAGACAGAGATCCAGCATACAGAGATCCGGAAGACAGAGATCCAGTAGACAGAGATCCAGCAGACAGAGATCCGGTAGACAGAGATCCAGCAGACAGAGATCCAGCAGACAGAGATCTGGAAGACAGAGATCCAGTAGACAGAGATCCAGCAGACAGAGATCCAGCAGACAGAGATCAGGAAGACAGGGATCCGGAAGACAGAGATCCAGTAGACAGAGATCCAGCAGACAGAGATCCGGAAGACAGAGATCCAGCAGACAGAGATCCAGCAGACAGAGATCCAGCAGACAGAGATCCGGAAGACAGAGATCCAGCAGACAGAGATCCAGCAGACAGAGATCCGGAAGACAGAGATCCAGTAGACAGAGATCTGGAAGACAGAGATCCAGCAGACAGAGATCCAGCAGACAGAGATGCAGCAGACAGAGATCCAGCAGACAGAAATCTGAAGACAGAGATCCAGCAGACAGAGATCCGGAAGACAGAGATCCAGCAGACAGAGATCCAGCAGACAGAGATCCGGAAGACAGAGATCCAGTAGACAGAGATCTGGAAGACAGAGATCCAGCAGACAGAGATCCAGCAGACAGAGATCCAGCAGACAGAAATCTGAAGACAGAGATCCAGCAGACAGAGATCCAGTAGACAGAGATCCAGCAGACAGAGATCCAGTAGACAGAGATCCAGCAGACAGAAATCTGAAGACAGAGATCCAGTAGACAGAGATCCAGCAGACAGAGATCCAGCAGACAGAGATCCAGTAGACAGAGATCTGGAAGACAGAGATCCAGTAGACAGAGATCCAGCAGACAGAGATCCAGCAGACAGAAATCTGAAGACAGAGATCCAGCAGACAGAGATCCAGCAGACAGAGATCCAGCAGACAGAGATCCAGTAGAAAGAGATCCAGCAGACAGAGATCCAGTAGACAGAGATCCAGCAGACAGAAATCTGAAGACAGAGATCCAGTAGACAGAGATCCAGCAGACAGAGATCCAGCAGACAGAAATCTGAAGACAGAGATCCAGCAGACAGAGATCCAGCAGACAGAGATCCAGCAGACAGAGATCCAGTAGACAGAGATCCAGCAGACAGAGATCCAGTAGACAGAGATCCAGTAGACAGAGATCTGGAAGACAAAACTGGAACCTGGGGAGGGGTGGGGGGGGGTAATGATCCTGGAGGCGAGTCAGAATGAAAAGATTCATGTGTGTGTATGGGGGGGGGACTTTAAAATTCTCGCCCTGGAGCTGGGGAGAGACACTCCTGTCAGACCTGCAGGTTCATGACATTTAGATTTAGCTGAGTGCTCGTGAGCGTGCTCGTGAGCGTGCTCGTGAGCGTGCTCGTGAGCTGTCTGATCAGGAGAGTGCACGTCTGCATGCGCTGTGCTCGTGCAGACAGTCTGCCTTTTTCATAACTTCTCCTCATATTTATAGTTATTTTTGTTCTGTAAAGCGGGGGCTTTTCCAAACATTATCTGTGAGCCCCCCCTGCTGTTGGCGGGGGGGGGCATTTGCTGCAAACTTGTGTTGAGAACAGAACCCCCCCCCCCCCCCCCCCCCAACCCCCCAGACAGAGAAAGCTGGAGGTGAGCAGTGAAACCACCGTCCCGATTCTGGCTAAGCTCTCTGTCAGGGTGGGGTGGGGGTCATGTTCCTCTGCGGTACAGACACTGGGCCTTTGTTCCGTGCACGAACGACTGTGCACGGCTGCAGTCCACGCTGTGTGTGCGGGGGGGTTCCCATGAGCAAGGCGTGTGGGAGTTCAAACCCAGAGAGGTTTAGGAAACAGCAGGTGTGGTATCTGTGTTTGTGCGGGGGGGGGGCGTGGGAACGGGACACGTCTGAACCCGCGGACCAAACACAGCAGAACCCGACTGACACACCTGCTTTCACATGAGGGGGGGTCAGAGCCTCGGCTCATCATCTCTGACCCCTGAGGTAGTGTTTTATATGGGGGGTGTACCCCCCCCCCCCCCCCCAAAGCCCCACCTCCTGTCTTTAGTCTCAGCTCATCATCACTGTCAATCTCCTCCTCTGCCCCCCTCCAGGGCTTGTTTTTGTGGGGATGGGGGGGTCTGGAAGCAGCCGTCCACTGGGAGTTGAATAGTCCGGATCCACGTGCGCTCTCTGTGCACGTGAGGTCCCAAACCTCTGCTTCTCAGGCATCCTCTGACCCCCCCTCCCGTCAGCCTCACTTTGCACTCCATCCCAACCTTTGTAGCCCCCCCCACCTTTCAGGCACATACTAAGCAGTGACACCCCCCCCCCCCCCCTCTCAGCAAGTGCCTGTGGGCCCCGAGCGTGCACAAGAGCGTGCACGTCTGTTGCGAAGAGTTTTATTCAGCAGAAAACTTCCTGGGATTCATCCGAATGTTTGTGGAATTCTGACCCCCCCCAGCTTTCACACTAAATAAATAATGTGTGAAGTAACACCCCCCACCCCCACCCCCCAGGTCCATTTGGAAACCAACTCCTGTTTGAAGACGTCACCAAATATCCTCTTAACACCCCATCAGAGCTTTGTTTCTGCTCTGTTCAGACCCCCCCACCTCATTTTTCCATTTCTCCCTGACATCATTACACCCCCCCCTCCCATTTTTCTGCCCCCACACCCCACTCTTTCACCCCCTCCCTCTTTTTCCTGGCCTCAATTCTAACCTTCACAGAAGTGTGTGTGTGTGTGTGTGTGTGTGTGTGTGGGGGGGGTCCTGACTTACAGATCACTGGATGCGTGTGGGGGGGGGGCTTTGAGCAGCTTCCTCTCCTCAGTCAATAGTTGCTGTTAATTGAATGAATGCACTGGGGGGGGGGCTGCTCTTTCCCGCCAAACAGTTGCCGCGGTGCTCCTGATAGTCTGGTGTTTCCCAGCAGCCTGCTGTGGTGGAGCGGAGGCCTCTGCAGGAGCAGACGTGGCGGCGGTGCCTCCAGACGAAGGCTTATGCTGCAGCGTGTTTACTCCTAAATTAGAATCAACACAGATCTGTGAAGTCCCAGCCCGCGGCGAGCAGCCGCACGGCGAGCAGCCGCACGGCGGCGAGCAGACTCCCGACACCTGTTGGTGTTTACCCACAGCTCTGCCGAACACGGTCTCTCCTGTAGCACGGAGCTAACAAACACGGGGCCCAGGTGACCCGCACGTCTGTCTCAGAACAAGAAATGCTAATGTGGGCGTCGTCTTCCTGTAACCGAGCAGCAGATGGTCCACCGATCCGTGTTCCGTGTTCTGCAATCTCAGCAGATCCCAGAACCGAATTCGGAACCGCCTCTGTGAGCTTCGTCCGAGCACACACACAGACTCTGGGGTCAAACAGACCCGGGTACGATTCTGATGACGAGCTGTATTTCTGGATCAGAGGACACGCCCACATCATCATCAAACCAGATCCCCTTGGGGTCACAGGGTTGCTGGAGCCAATCCCAGCTACTGTTGGGCAAAGGCAATCACCCACAAACTAACCCCGAGGGACAGAGTAAGGGGGTCACCCCTGCAGCATGTTTTTGGACTGTGGGAGGAAGCCCCCAGGGATTTGAACCGGCACCTTCTCTGAGACCAGAGTGCTAACCGCTACACCACCGTCCAGCTACTATTGTTTTGTGGACCTCAGTCTGATCATCATCCTCCAGTCCATCCAGTTCAGGATCAGGATCAGGCTCAGGGTCAGGATTAGGATCAAGTTAAGGGTCAGGATCAGGATCAGGATCAGGATCAGGATCAGGATCAGGATCAGGACTAGGATCAGGATCAGGGTCAGGGTCAGGATCAGGATCAGGACTAGGATCAGGATCAGGATCAGGGTCAGGGTCAGGATCAGTATCAGGATCAGGGTCAGGATTAGGATCAGGTTCAGGATCAGGCTCAGGGTCAGGATTAAGATCAGGATCAGGATCAGGATCAGGATAAGGGTGAGGATCAGGATTAGGGTCAGGATCAGGATAAGGGTGAGGATCAGGGTCAGGTTCAGGATCAGGATCAGGGTCAGGTTCAGGGTCAGGATCAGGATCAGGATCAGGATCAGGGTCAGGATTAGGATCAGGATAAGGGTGAGGATCAGGGTTAGGGTGAGGTTCAGGGTCAGGATCAGGATCAGGATCAGGATCAGGATCAGGTTCAGGATCAGGATCAGGATCAGGATCAGGGTCAGGTTCAGGGTCAGGATCAGGATCAGGATCAGGATCAGGATCAGGATCAGGGTCAGGATAAGGGTCAGGTTCAGGGTCAGGATCAGGGTCAGGTTCAGGGTCAGGACTAGGATCAGGATCAGAATCAGGATAAGGGTGAGGATCAGGGTTAGGGTTAGGTTCAGGGTCAGGATCAGGATCAGGATCAGGATCAGGATAAGGGTGAGGATCAGGATCAGGGTCAGGATCAGGATCAGGGTCAGGATCAGGATCAGAATCAGGATAAGGGTCAGGTTCAGGGTCAGGATCAGGGTCAGGGTCAGGACTAGGATCAGGATCAGGATAAGGGTCAGGGTCAGGTTCAGGTTCAGGATCAGGATCAGGATCAGGATCAGGATCAGGATCAGGATCAGGATCAGGATAAGGGTCAGGTTCAGGGTCAGGGTCAGGACTAGGATCAGGATCAGGATAAGGGTCAGGGTCAGGGTCAGGGTGAGGATCAGGTTCAGGGTGAGGATCAGGTTCAGGATCAGGATCAGGATCAGAATCAGGATCAGGATCAGGGTCAGGTTCAGGGTCAGGATCAGGATCAGGATAAGTGTCAGGATCAGGATCAGAATCAGGATAAGGGTCAGGTTCAGGGTGAGGATCAGGTTCAGGGTGAGGATCAGGTTCAGGATCAGGATCAGGATCAGAATCAGGATCAGGATCAGGGTCAGGTTCAGGTTCAGGGTCAGGGTCAGGATCAGGATCAGGGTCAGGGTCAGGACTAGGATCGGGATCAGGATCAGGATCAGGATCAGGATCAGGCTCAGGGTCAGGATTAGGATCAGGATCAGGATCAGGATCAGGATCAGGCTCAGGATTAGGATCAGGATCAGGATCAGGATAAGGGTGAGGATCAGGATCAGGATCAGGATCAGGGTTTACATACATTCACATGGTTTCTGCTTGTTTCCCACTCCTTAACGTCCCTCTGTGCACTCGCTCCTCTGGTTGGGTTCTTTCCATGAGAGCCTTTAGAGGAAATCAGAAATCTTGTTGGTAAATATTTACAGAAAAGCATCTTTGAGCCGTGGACAGATGCCAATTACCCAGAAGCCCCTGCTCTCGCAGAAATGCGCTGCATTAGTTACTTGATCCAAATCAAACGGCAACCTCTGTCCAGCTTGAATCCCAGCCAGATCAGATCTCAGGCGGACCCCCCCTTTAGGGTCCAGGGGGGGTTAGTGTGTCTGTGGATGCATCAGAAACACCCTGAAGGCTGCGGGGGTGCGTTCTCCTCATGTCTTTTTATTTATTTGTTTAATTTTTTATGAGTGACCTTGAATGAGATGAAGACTTAATTATGCGCTCATATGTGGGAGGGGGGGGGGGGGGCTGCAGGGCCCCACCAGCGGCACCTTGGAGGCGTTTCCGGAGAGCATGGGATGTTTGGGATCCTGACATGGATGAGCCCGCACGCCTGAGAGGCATGTGATTGGCAGACAGCCCACGCCCCCCCCCCACTCATGAGCATAAATTTAAATGTTCCTCTAGGAATTCAAAAACCTCCTTTTTCCGTCTGCAAACGCGTCCAAAGGAAGGCTTCCCTCATTCTGTTTGTCCACATGCATGTGCACATGACATATGAAGGCAACTCCGTCACCATGGAAACGCCAGCATCCGTCTGCAGCCACCACCGATTTTCTTTCTGTAATCCTGGTTTCCTGTGCCCCCACCCTCTGATTTCAACAACAGCTGCTGTGTTTTCTGTCTCTTCTGCTCTTTTCCCTACAACGTCTCGTCTTTCTCATGTTCAACCATCCAATCCCATAAACCACAGATCACGTGAAGACCTGGGCCAGGTTTGGAGATCTGTGCAATCCAGCTGAAAATCTCAGGAGCTGCAGGTGAAGGAGGTAGAGGGGTCATGGAGGGACAGAGCAGAGGGTGGGGGCTCTCTGGATTCTTTGGGATGTATAGGAATATACAGTACTGTAGGCGTCACTTGAAACAGGATAGGAGCACAAAGAGTGAATGAGAAATGTGTTTTAAATAGCAAACATAGAACCAGTTTATCTGAAGACATTTATTGCCAAGCTTCTCATCTGCAAAAATGTTTTCTGTCAACGTTGACCCAGGTTTGACCCGGACGGGCTCTGTGGCTTTTAGGTGGGGTCTGCGTCTCACCTAATTCCCCTTACTTACATTTACCTGCTCAAAAGTGTTCACTACGACCTGTCGCCCACAGCACGAACACATCAACAAAACACTTTCTCTCTATGTGAGCACTGGGCGATCTACCACCTGCAGCTCACCTGTGAGTCCCGTACAGGTTTGACCATTTCTCACCCGCAGACAGCCCGTCTTCACCCGTAAGACAGCTGGGAGGGAACATAAGCAGTAGCGTGTCCAGGTGTGGGTGAGTAGAGGTCAGGGGCGTGTCCAGGTGTGGGTGAGTAGAGGTCAGGGGCGTGTCCAGGTGTGGGTGAGTAGAGGTCAGGGGCGTGTCCAGGGGTGGGTAAGTAGAGGTCAGGGGCGTGTCCAGGTGTGGGTGAGTAGTGGTCAGGGGCGTGTCCAAGTGTGGGTGAGTAGAGGTCAGGGGCGTGTCCAGGGGTGGGTAAGTAGAGGTCAGGGGCGTGTCCAGGTGTGGGTGAGTCGAGGTCAGGGGCGTGTCCAGGTGTGGGTGAGTAGAGGTCAGGGGCGTGTCCAGGGGTGGGTAAGTAGAGGTCAGGGGCGTGTCCAGGGGTGGGTAAGTAGAGGTCAGGGGCGTGTCCAGGTGTGGGTGAGTAGTGGTCAGGGGCGTGTCCAAGTGTGGGTGAGTAGAGGTCAGGGGCGTGTCCAGGGGTGGGTAAGTAGAGGTCAGGGGCGTGTCCAGGGGTGGGTAAGTAGAGGTCAGGGGCGTGTCCAGGTGACCTCCGTCCCCACAGTCTTTCTGCATAAATCATTTTGACTTTAACGCAGTCCTTTGATGATGGAGACCAGAACATTAAATCTGCTACCAAAGATGAAAATTGCCTTTCTGTTTGAACAATTTGGCTTCAGCTCATCATCCTGCCCCTCCCCCTCCCCCCCCCCCTCCCCTGCTAGTGCAGTTATTTTGCAGCAGGAGACATGCTAAACAGTGATCAGCTGGTCTCTGGCTCTGGGTTTTGAAGTGCCTTTCATTCTGGTTCATCTCCAGTCTCTCAGAGAAACATTAATGAGCTGTAATCATTAGCTCAGTTACTCCCATACATTCAGTTTTCACCCTTTGGCTTGATGCCACTAATTTCTCTTTGATTGCTCTTCATTTTCCTAATTCCTGCCTTTTCTGCCTATCAGGCTCATAATTATGACTGTGTTCTGTCATGTATTTTGGCACTTACAGACTTGGTGTCCTCAGCATTTAAACTCTCGTTTCAGAGTTTATCCCTCATGTTCAGCCTGTCCTGGTTCTGCTCCTCATGCTGACTGACTGCTGAGCTGAGCTTTTTGAAGATGCACACCTCTAAATATTATTTTAGAGCCTATATTTAGTCCGATTTTCCTCCGTTTTGTTGCTCTCGTCTCTCTCTGCTGTCTGGCTGTCTGATATGATAATTCCAGCGCCTCAGCCTCTTTTATCTTCGTGTCCCAGGCTCATCATGCTCGTCGGGGTGAAGTGGCATAAAGAGGCGGGAGCAGATGGGATCAGGCACGCTGCAGCCTTTCGCTGTAATCCTCCGTGTCTCCAGGGAACAGTCCAGCTCCCCTTAAGGATTCATGGAGAATTAGGATGTTATCATTTCTGCTGGAGATCCAGCTGCACTATCAACAAGTTATGTTGGCTTAAGCCAGCGGAAAAAAAGCTGCGCATGTGTGTGTGTGCACGTGTGAGTGTGTGTGAGCGTGTTGTCAGCCTTAAGTTGACCTGGTCTTAACCTTTAAAAATGATCTCATTGTTTCAAAATCACAACTGCTAAAGTGAACGCAGGCAGACCTTGTTTACACGTGTCTGCATCGGGTCACGCCCACCAACAGACAGGCTCCACATGGACTAACATGTATGTTAAAGGATCCGTTTAAAGTTACACGCACTGATGATGTCCGGGTGGTGCCTGACCTAAACAACCATTTTATAGAAATATTTCATGTCGCATTTCTTTCTTATTAGAACATTCCTGCAATAGAAACAGGAGCGCATTTCCACTGCCACACTGCTGACTAACGTTTCCTGCAAACTCAGATGTTTAATCATGACAGAGTCTGTACGTGTGTGTGAGGCAGGCACAGCGTGTCTGAAAATGTTTCTGGATGTTCTCTGTTTGATGCTAACAGAACCACGGCTTTGCAGGATCAGAACCATGCTCGCTCCAACACAGAACTGTGAGTCGAAGAGCGACGAAGGCGGACAGAACGGGACGTTTTTCTGAGAGGAACTCCACGCACAGATGCTATTGTGGACTCAAGAGGAGCCAGCTGAGGTAGTTTGGACATCTGTTTGGATGGATGGGTGATGAGAAGAGCATTTGCTGTCAAACCAGAACTAGTCTGTCGACCCTACCCAGAGGGACACTAATAGAGACTTTAGTTTGATCAAAGATCTGCTGCCCAAACCGTCTTCCTCAGGACTTTGCAGCCAAACGTTTGAAAGTCAGTAAAAAAAAAAAAAAGAACTGTGGCTCATTTTTCAGTCCCGATGCAACCATTCCCCTGACTAAACCTGAACCTGCTAAATCGCAGCCCCCACCTTGAAGATGAAGGCAGATACTCATGTTTTTGGGGATGATTTCGGACTCTTCTGGACTCATCAGTCTGCTCTGCTGTTGATATCGCCGTGTTAAGGGAGCTTTTCTTTTACTGTATAATGTTTCCATGACGACCATTGCTGTTAAATACTGGGCTGTCTTTAAATAGCCGCCCTAAAGTGGCCTGAACTTCTGAGCGTGAACTGATGCAGTGACCTTCATGTGTTCATCATATGGGAGGACTGACTGACAGAACGCATGAAGCCAAACCCAAAGGTCCAGCCGACTGAGCTGGGCTTTGTTCTTGGGAGCTGAGGCTGACAGAAGCTCCAGGAACTTTGCAGAGTTCCTCGTTCTCTCAGAAGAACCTGGATCTTCACAGCTGGGTTTGATGAGTCACAGACCCTCAAACATTTCATCATATTCCAACATCTTTCCTCAGGGGGAGGCCATGGTGCAGCGGTAGAGCGGTCAACCTCTGATCGGAGGATCATACATTCGGTTCCTGCCCTACCTGCCCATGTGTCAAAGTGAACCCCACACTGTTGTGGGTTGGTGGTTCAGCAGCGGTGTGACTGTAAGCGCCTTGGATCTTCTAAGGATGTAGGACAGTAGGAGACGACATTTACCATTTTCCTGGTCTTTAAGCTTCCATCTGATTCACCTGATGACCCGTCTGTGAAGACCTGCCTGCAGTCAGGACGGTTGGTGTCCTTCTGTGGATTCTATGCAGGATCATTGAAGGTCAACGTCAGGACGTCCACCTGGCCGTCTTTGCAGGAAACAGAAGGTTCTGCTAGTTGAGGTCAGAGCAGGAGGAGCTCAAGGTGAAGGGGCTGCATCAGAGAAAGAGCTGGTCCTGGGACGCCTGCTGGAGTCAGGACTGTTGGACCAGCGGCGTGCGCCGATGTCTCGGGGTGTGGGAATCTGTCGCTCTGCGAGGAAAACCCGCCTCCCGTTACCAACGGATCTGCTTTGCTGTAACTCAAACCTGTAGACCTCTTTTCTGCTAACCTCACACACCTTCCCTGACACGAACACGCTTTCAGTCATGGTGGAGCGGGGGGGTTTGGTTACTGCAGGACTGATTGCTAGTGTTACATTCCAGCACAGGCTTTCAGACAGCGGCTGGATGTTCATGCACCGTCATTGTTCTCCTGCTGTCAGGAGAAGAAGCTCCTCCTCCTGTTCTCCCCACTGCGCTCTGCAGAGGGACAGGTGAGACGTCACCGCCAGTGTCCTGGAAGACATTCTGAGCATGCTACATCAGCTACAGCTACAGCAAAAGAACCCATTCAGAGGAGGAAAAGCTCGGCTCATACGCCAGCCTCTCTGGTCCTCCTCTACAAAAACCACTGGTTTTTCCTCTGTACGTGTAGCCGGACCGGACTCCTGCCCCCATCTAAACTAAATCCAGCTGGGGCCATTTTTGACCCCGTTTAAGGAGGAAGGGGAAAGGACTGCTCCCCAATAAGCTGCTGAACGTTCAGATGGAAAAAAACCCTCATTCAGTTTCATGGAAGCTGACTCACCTCTAAATAGGGGGGGGTGGAGAGGAACCTGCAGCGGTTTAAACCCTCTGCAGAAAGAACGGCTGTCACTCAGAGTGCTGGCACGCTTTCTTCCTGTGACACTTTCCAGAAATAATCCATTCATCTCCTGAAACAGTTTGCCTGCAGGGCAGAAGGGCTCAGAGCGTGACGTGGCACGAAAGCCGCGTGACCGAATCTGCACGAACAAAAGATCCAAACCTCCATTAAAGTCACAGAAATAATAATTACTGCTCAGAACTGAGGCTCCTCGACCGAGTCCGGCCCACCCGAAGGTCTACAGCAGGACGCTGACCGACAGCTTTGTGTTTACTCAACCATGCAAACAGCTGGTCTGACCAGAGACCGTCGGGGAATCTGTGTGTCCAAGAGTTTCTTTTTCCTCTGATCTCCTTTCCTAAAGCTGTAACTGCAGAGATATTTGTTGTTATTGCAGTGAAATTGACTGCAGCTCCATTCAGTCGTGTTCTCCTTTGTGTCACCGTTACTTGAAACTGCAGTTTTTAGCTTCAGGGTCTGTGCGAAACCTGCAGCCTGCCTGAACCAGTTCCCAGAACCACGTGTGGCTGCTGGCATTTCAGCCTGAGGTCACACAGCAGAACTTGCTGAGGCAGTTGCATCGCTGACCCGAGCGCTTCCAGGGTGACGTCATCCTCTCCGCTGTGACCTCTGGCATTAGCTTAGTCTTCAGTAATCCCCGCCGGAGCGTTCCTGCTCTCCGGGATGCTGCATCACCCCAACTTTGACATTTTAACTCTGAATCCTGCACACAAACACAGACCGAATCGTCCCAGTTTCACCATCCCAGAGCTGTCGGCTGTTTAGTGAGCGAGCTGGTGTAAAAATATGCACTGATGTTTCATTAGCAGTCAGTGATTGTTCTAACTGTCAGAAGGAAAAAAGGCCTCATTCCACTGCTTACCATCCACCAATGCATGACAGATGGACTCCGGGCTCTGCAGAAGCACAGAGTCCTCTGAGGCTGGACCGTTTTGAGCCCAGTGTGGTTTGCCGCTTGACTCATGTTGTTTTTGTTGTTTGAGCTTCGATGTGTAGCGTCCTGGACCGTTTAGTGATCCCTGCAGGGTCACACGCCGCCAGGGTCCTGTGGGCGGCGTCTGACCACCTCTGCGTTCACGCCAGCAAATTCCCATCCACTGCCTCCGTTTTGACGTGCATCCAACATGTGGGAGGAGCTACAGTCAAAAGATTTCAGCCTCATCGCTGCATGGACACATGATGACGTTTAGAAATCAGGTTCATTTATTTGGCAGAGTTCTACTAAAGCATCATAATCTGGTCTCCATGTGTGGGTTCATGACATCACTCTGAAACTGTCCCGGTACGGCGAGCATCACCGTCTACTGCAGGAGCTACGCCTGAATGACGGGCGCTTTCAGCGGTACCTCCCACTCCCCGTGAGCCATTTTGGCGACTTCCTGTCCTGAGGAGGAAACAAAAGTTTAATAAATTGTAAAAGTAAAGGAACTTTTTATTACTGTCTTCTTACAAATAAGAAAAATATCATAAAGGTCGGAGGAGGAGGATCAGATTCTCCTCCTTGCTGGTTTTGGACTCCCCCCACTGATGACATCATCCACACCTCACAGGCCAAAGGGAGTTCCTGATTGGTTTACACGATGCAAGTTTGAACTCTGGAAACATTTCCTGCCGTGTGATGATCCAGCGCTCAAAATGTGAGGCGGGACCTCTGATGGCGTTTCTACATGGACCTGTCATTGAAACTGGACTGCTGTGAGAACGGCGTCCAGGGCGAACACGGCTTAACACGCCGTCCGAGCACAGAACGGTCACAGCAGACAGAAATCTGAGGTTAGTGCAACTCGGCTACGGTGTCCCTGTGGGGAAGCGTCCTGAAATCCCAGGTCTCACGTTCCTCTGAGGCCACAGAGGTAGATGCCCCGAAGAGCCTCACTTTGCCCCAAAGCTCTGCTTCATTCAGTAAAAGCGGCTGAGGCTGACGCAGCTCCATCTCCTAAATACTGAGAGTCCTCATTAAGGACTGAGAGTCAGTTAAGAGGACTTACAAACTGGAATGGAGGGAACGTGCACACCCTTCCCAGTTATTCTCTAAAAAGGTTTTCCCAGAATGTCTCTTTCTGCTCATCCTGACTCACACTGACTAAAGTCTGAGGTTTTGTCCCTAAACGATGTGAGGACAGAAACATCCAATAAATGATGGAAGATCTGCTCTTCTTGCCGGACTCTGTGTCTCAAAGAAGACCCCTCCCCCTTCCCCGCATGAGTGTGGCGTTCACGATTGGCCAGAAATGATGGATTCAGGTCGGCGTGGGGGGGACTCTCACAGGACTGTGTCCAACATCTTGTGGAATTCATGACCTCCGGAGCTCTGCTAGTTTGAGAGCGAAGCGACTCCCAACCAAAAATTCAATCTGTTTGTAATGACATGCCCTCTGGAGTGTGTGTGTGTGTGTGCGTGTGTGCGTGCGCGGCCCTGTTTGTGTGGCACATCCCTGACTGGTGCGGGGGTCATACATCTTTCATGGAGCTCCCACTGACGGACTGGCTGAGCTGCATGCATGACCAAAGCCTGTGAGTTCTGCCCGCCAGCTCGCCACGCCGCTGCGCTCTGCTTGGCAGCTCCGCTTCTGTTCGTCCACGCCGGCACCCCAGCAGAATGATTAACCTGCAGAGCAGGGGCCCGGTCCGCCCGGCCTCGCTTCACCCGCTCAGTAATCCATATTCATCCTGCATTTGGAATCGGCGGCGCAGAGTCGGTAACTCCCAGTGGCAGCTCAGCAGCTTTGAAGTGGGGGGGGGTTCCTGTGGATGATGGAGCGAAGGCCGGTGCTTACAGCACGCCGTTCTGCAAAGGTCCAGCGGGTTCTATCGCCTCACATGCACTATTCAGCAGGAGGATCAGTATGTTGAACAGCTTTAACTGTGACGCTGGCAGCTGATGGAAAAACTCACCGCCGGTGCAGGAACGACCACAAACCACCGGAAAACAGGTTCTGACTTCAGGACCTGGACCCAGACGAGCTCCACGGTTCTGCAGGGTGGCAGTGACACAACGTTTGTCAGATCAAATCAAGCAGCAGAACAGACATCATGACGAACATCACGATGAAGACGCCGCTTGTTCTCCTTTGATCTTTCCACGCCTCATTCGTACCAATCCTGAAACACAGACGTGTCATGTGACACGACCATCCAGCTGGTGGGTGTGACCAATGTAAACAATGGTCACCAAAGCCTCAGTCCCACCTGTCCTTCCAAGTAGAGAAATGGTCAAACCTGTCCGGGTCACACGGGTGACCCACATTAATATGAAGCTCAGTGAACCTGTGGACACAAAAGAGTTTTCATAAATGGAACATCAGTTATTCATTTTGCATCCCAGATGTAAGACCACTCAATCGCTGAGGCTCCGCCTTCTGGTCCTCCCCCATCCTAGAGCCTGGGGGCGGGGCTGGCAGTGCAGACTCTGAGAGCGGGTCCTCACTTTGTGATGTCACAATGTGAGGACCACTTGTGTACATGGGTTGGGAGGGGCTGGTGTTAAGAGACCATGACTGGACCCAAACACAGCTTTGGGTTGGTTTACTGTATAGTGAGGAATGAACATTATGATGCTGTGAAAAGCTGGAAAGGTTGATGTGTCATGATGAAGGCCCGTTTAGATGCAGCCGCTCCACGGACCCGGACAACCCAACAACCTGCAGTGCGGCCTGACTTTAAACGTTTGCTGGAAAGAAATATGGAAACGTTTTCCCAAACAAAGGCGACAGCGTGACTGAAGCTGCGTGGGTTTCTTCCAGACATGCAGTCCCGCAGCAGAAATGTCATGAAAATCGTAATGAAACAAAACCATTAAAGTTGTACGACATCAGCGGCTTCCCTAAAAAGCATCATTTCAGTGAACAGCCTGTTTTGCTGTTTCCTCCTGTTAAATATACATGCAGCGGCTGTGCTTGCTCCTAACGGAGATGTCATCACTCTTCTTTTCATGTACAGCAGAACAGGGTCAAACGGGGATCTTGTGGGTGTGCCAGAGTGTTTGGATGATTCTCACGCTTTTATATTTCATAAATCCTTTGAAAAATCTCTTTCATTGGCCTTTAATCTGTCTTGAATCCAACAGCAGCGGCTTTCTGCTGCTGAACGAAGGAAACCCGATGAGTGCCCTAAAAGGCAGGAGCCTCCACCCCTTCAAATGAATGGATCTGCAGGAACTCTCCACCTTCTCTGGTGACTACAAAGCAAGTGTCTCTTTGGTGTTTTGCTGAAATCCACAATGTTTGTGTGTAAAATGTGAAGACTTGAGACTTCTTTGATTTCACATTTTCTAACAGATTTCAGCAGATTCTAAAGGACTCTAGTAATTAAAGATCATCACCGTTAACATGGTTTATTACTTAACGTTCAACATGAAGACACGCCCCCGCTCATCAGATTTCAGACTAGGTTCACTCTGCACAGGCGTTCAAGCGACCTCTTCCAATGAAAGGTTTAGGTAAACGTGCGTCTTTGTCTTTTTTCAGGCTATACGTACGATTGAACGCGCGTTAAACCAGTCGAACTTTGACCAATCAGGGACTTGGATTTGGTAGTGACGTAAGGGTAAAGTCCTTTTCTACACACGGAAGCATCCATCCTTTGGAAATTGATCATGAAGGAGAAATTGATGACAGTGATTCTATGACACCAAGTCGTTCAAAGATGGGAACAGAGCTGAGAAAGGAAAAAGCTGGGCGGAGCAACACTCATGTGGGCGGAGTTAACAGATTCACCAGATTTGCACCGCTTCCAAATCTATCACCAAGGCTCTTCCACCTGGGAGCACATATGCTGGCATCGGGTAGCGACAGTTCAGTGTGAGCACCGTATGCTAAAGGCGTGTTCACGAACCCGTGTTCTTGAACACGCCACTCATGCCTGCTGGGATTCATGTATTGAACTGTACGTCTCGTCTGTACGGCGACCGTCTGGACTGGAGTGCGTGACGTCATTAGGATGACTTCAGTCAACAGATACCATCTGCTGAAAGCAGACCCGCCCACTACCATATATAGGCTTGGGGGCGTGTCCTCCTCACAGCAGTTTAAACAGCTGTAGCAGGCCAGCCTGGTAGAAAGTCAACACATCGTTTTGTTGGGTTTCAGCGCCTAAATGTGACGCCAGGTTCTGCTTCAACTGCAGCTCTTTTCCATGTGGGAACAGATCTGATTGATCTTCTCCTCTTTGAGAACGTTCTCCTGTTTTTGTGCCAAAGTTCAGCTCACAGCAGCCGCCATCTTCTCTGATGAAGAAAGTGACGCGGCTTTGATGGAGGCTCAGCTGATGCCCTGGTTGGGCCGGGCCTGTGGGTGGAAGCCTAAAGGAGGTTTCTGGGTTGCTGCAGTAGGAGGGTCCACCCGCCTGCAGATGTTCTGGTCCCAGCAGGTTCAGAACCCTCCTGGATCCACGCCCACTTCTCCCTTTCAGAGCAGATGAGAGCTCCATCTGACCAGCAGGCCGGACTGCCCTCCGAGTACGGCCCCATGCAGAAAAGGACACTTTTAGTTTGGTACGGGGTCACAGACTGTCACTCTGGAGACACCTCGGCTGGAGCAAAAGCCTGATTCCTACTTCTGCCCCAATGATGGGATGGGGGGGGCACCAACATGACAGGGAAACAAGGAGGAGGAGAAACGATGAGGAGCAGGATGAAGAGGCAGAGGACTAAAGACAAGAAGACCTGAAGTTCAAACTCAGCAGGAAGTCAACTTCAATCCCAGAACCAGACTTCAGTGAAGCCGCTGAACCCCTGGAGTCTTTCAGAGGAAACGTTTGAATCCCTGAAGCAGATGCAGCTTCTCACATTTCTGTCTCTTTCTGTCCGAGTCTTGGCTCTGATTGGACCAAAAACACTGGATCTTTGAGGAACTGCAGGAAGATCCCCGACCGCCTCTTTGGCGTCTGTCAGGAAGGACTCCTGCGCCCGCCGTGAGTCCAGACTGCAGCCGGTTGACGGTTCCCATCCAGACCAGCATGCAGTGGTCTGCTCCCCTCACGGCTTCCTGCTAGAGTTCAGGTTCAAGTCTGACGGCTGCTGCTTTGGCTTCAGTTGACGTGACAGACATCTGAACTGTTTGCAGAATGATCGTGTGTGTGTGTGTGTGTATCTGTGTGTGTGTGTGTGTGTGTATCTGTGTGCGTGTGTGTATCTGTGTGTGTGTATCTGTGTGTGTGTGTGTGTGTGTGTGTATCTGTGTGTGTGTGTGTGTGTATCTGTGTGTGTATCTGTGTGTGTGTATTTGTGTGTGGGTGTGTGTGTGTGTGTATCTGTGTGTGTGTGTGTGTGTGTATGTATCTGTGTGTGTGTGTATCTGTGTGTGTATCTGTTCGTGTGTGGTATGGTGTGGTGTGTATGTGTGTGTGATGTATCTGTGTTTGTTGTTTACCTGTGTGTGGTTTTGTGGTGGTATCTGTTGTGTGTACCTGTCTGACTGTAACTCTGTTCCTGCAGGTGGATTATCTCTGCATTGATAAACTTTATTGATCGTCTCCGTGGGTTCAGGAGTAATCAGTAATCAGTAATCAGTAATCAGTAATCAGTAATCAGTAATCAGTAATCAGTTATCAGTAATCAGTAATCAGTAATCAGTAATCAGTAATCAGTGTAACCTGATTGGTTTCCACTCCGGCAGCTCGGCTTCACTTCTGAAAGTGTGAAGGATCTATGCAGACACTCTGAGGAGGACGTCTTCTCCGTGTTCAGCTGATGGCGTTCTGAACGGTCGATCATCAGCAGCGTGGCTGGGCCACCAGCGGGTCCATGAAGACCCGACACTGACACGTGAGTGCACGCACCAACACACACACGTGCTGATCTAACAGCCTGTAAAAATAGTCCTCTCTGATGTTGAGGAAGTAGAACTGGGAGTTCGGACTTTGCCCCATTTTTGCTGCATCTCATCATCTGAGCAGAGTCCCTGAAACACAGCATCTGCTCCGCCCTCCACATGTATGACCGCACACACACACGTGCAGGAAGCTAGCGGAGCATCATTCCAAACAAGGAAGCCTCAGCCAGAACGCTCTGGTCTGTGATTGGCCGGTTTCCAACGCTCAGCTCAGAAACAGAAATGACGATTCAGGGACTTTAGAGAGAGCGTCTGACACAGGGACGGTCACGCGTGAAAATACGTGTTTGAAATCCAAAAGACAGATTTTGAAAATAAAAACGTAATCATTTAAAAACTGACTTCTGCTCAGAGTTTTCAGACTCAAACATTAGCTGACCTTGGTGCAGATGCTCGTCATCCTCCTGTCAGCAGGCCTCTTCATCAGTCTCTAAGCATTTGTGTGAATGTTTGGCTCGCTGACACCCCCTCCTCATCCTCCTCTTCCTCCATCAGTCTCAGTTTCAGCGGAACAGCAGCCTGGACTCGGCTCTGCGCTGCTGTGTTTGAGTCTGCAGATGAAAGACGTTTATAGAGCGTGTAATGCGGTCCAGAGGCTGCTGGCAGAGGAGAATCCTGGGAAAGGTCGGAGGTCAGCCGGCTACAGCCCTGGGGGGGCATTAACCCAGAGCTGTGTTTGGGAGTCAGAGCAGGAAGATGGGCATTTCAGGCTGATGGAGAGCCGGCGTGACAGTTCCTGTGGTGGAGTGGCTGACAGCGAACTGTTGACAAAACAGAACTGCTCAGGATTCGGACGTGAGGAATGTTCTGGCTCCGTCTGGGAGGGGTGGGGGGCGGCGTTGACGGCTGTGACTCGTCTGTCGGCGCGTCTCTCGTCAGGTGAGTTGCTGTCACTCACAGACGGAGCGCTCTCAAAAATGTTGAGTGGACTTTCTCTGAAGGATCCCAGGAACCACGGCGCCAGCAAGAAGGGAGGCTGTCCGTGTCTCCACAGCCCATTCCTGTTTCTACATCAGGAAACATGGTTACGTGTCCCTCACCGCTCCTGAGGGGGGGTCAGGGTGGTCATGACCCATGTGCCCCCCACCACCAGTGTCTCTATCTGACCGTGCACGTGCAGGAGCCCAGTCTGAGTCCAGCACGTGCACGCTGGGCATCACATGTGTGCCATGTACGTCACATCACAGCCCCACCCTGATTCTGAGGAGCAGTGGAGGCCCCCCCACCCCGATGCTGATCCATGAGCCTGAGTTTGGGCAAGTGGCTCTCCTTCAGTGTGGTTCTCCTTCAGTGTGGCTCTCCTTCAGTGCGGTTCTCCTTCAGTGTGGTTCTCCTTCAGTGTGGTTCTCCTTCAGTGCGGTTCTCCTTCAGAGTGGTTCTCCTTCAGAGTGGTCCTCCTTCAGTGTGGTTCTCCTTCAGTGTGGTTCTCCTTCAGTGCGGTTCTCCTTCGGTGTGGTTCTCCTTCAGAGTGGTCCTCCTTCAGTGTGGTTCTCCTTCAGAGTGGTTCTCCTTCAGAGTGGTCCTCCTTCAGTGTGGTTCTCCTTCAGAGTGGTTCTCCTTCAGAGTGGTCCTCCTTCAGTGTGGTTCTCCTTCAGAGTGTTTCTCCTTCAGAGTGGTCCTCCTTCAGTGTGGTCCTCCTTCAGTGTGGTTCTCCTTCAGAGTGGTTCTCCTTCAGAGTGGTCCTCCTTCAGTGTGGTTCTCCTTCAGAGTGGTTCTCCTTCAGAGTGGTCCTCCTTCAGTGTGGTTCTCCTTCAGTGCGGTTCTCCTTCAGTGTGGCTCTCCTTCAGTGTGGTTCTCCTTCAGTGTGGTTCTCCTCCTTCCGTGTGGATGGAGGACGCCGCAGCGCCGGCACTGTTCTCATGATTTAAACAGCTCCTGGCTGGAGAACAGAGGTGTGAAACCGCCGATGCTCAGCCGGTTCTGCTCCTGTCTGCTTTCTGTGGAATGAATGAGCGTTTTGAAGCAGCCTGCCGCCGTGGTCGTCATGGTTTCTCACGGCAGTGAAGACCGGCGGGTTGCAGGATGACTGAACAGCAGCGACGCGGTGGTGGAGCGGCTCTCCTGGAGGATCACTGACCCGTCATGGAGGAACCGCCACAACTGTCCGAGGTTTGTGAGAGCTGCAGGGGCCCAGCTCAGCCCTCCATGATGTTCTCCTTCAGTTCTGCCTGTTCTCTGTTCTGATGCTCGGCCTCAGTTTCCATCAGGTTCTCCACTTCCTTGTTTCTCCGGGAGAACATCAGCCTGGTTCCAGGTTTTCTGTTTCCCAAAACACGAAGGCTTTGGTTTATTTTCTTGGTTCAGGCCGTCAGGAGAGTCCCCCTCGGGTTGGGTCGTTGAGGTTCCTCCTGCATTCAGGTCCTCCAGGAACTCATCTGGACCTGAGGGCCTCATGGCGGGAACTGCTCCGTCCAGCAGTCGTTTCTGTCTAACCCTGCATGAGAGCAGAAAACAGACCAACTGGGATCCGTTTAGGATTTCTAAATCTGCCTTCAGTAGACGTCTGTTCTGTTTTTGGGCCAAACTTTTGTCCTCTGATGAGTTTTAAAGCTGAGAAATCCTGGAGGTTTAAGGCTTCAGCCTCTCCCATGAGAGCCATGAGTCTCCCAGCACTGAACCCGTTACCGACACATCCAGACACATTCACACACGCCTGAAAAAGTCCCCTCGCCTTCGCCCTCCTCCAAAATAAACGCTGAAATCCCCCGTCATTCCCTCGCGCTGCCCCCGCCTCCCTGAGCGGTGGGAACCTTCCAGAACGGCTGGACGCTGCGGCGTTCTGCCGGCTTCACACATTCCTGAGCGAACCGTGCCGCCGCTCACGGCTGTGAAAACCATCACGCCGCCGTTCTGCACACAGGAGCGTCTCTGCGGGTCACAATGGCTGACCTGTGTCCGGCCGCCGTCACCACATTCCAGCCGCCATGAATGGCTGGGATCAGTCCTGTGACATGGACTTGGACAGCGACCTCTGGGCCTGGACAACAGCCACTGATGCACAGCCCCCCCTCAGTGGGCAGTAACAGCAGAACAATGGAGGCATAGATTTTTCCTGAAGGGTCGATAATGTTTGCAAATATGAAGGAATGAGCGTTCAGCGTCTCTGAGGGACACGCTCCCTGCAGATCCATGCGGGTCTGACCCCCCCGGCTGTGGCTGAACTAAAGACCCCCCATCAGAGAGCTCCACTGCCCTGCATGGAGCTGTCCCCCAGCGTCCAGCTCAATGAAGGTGTCAATACTGTGACTCAGAGCGTCTGTGAGGGGGGAGAAATAGAGCCCCCCCCCACGTGGTTAATACAGCTAGAAAACTTTAGAGGGACTTAAACTGGAAAAAAAGGGTTTTAAATGTTTTGCTGGAAAATGCATCAGACTGTTTCATTTATCAGCTTATATGTGAAGGCTGTGGTACAGCGGCCATCCATGCTGGAGTTGATGTGATTAACCTGTTCTGTGCTCGGACTCCATCTACAGAACCGTGCCGAGACTGCATCACAGGTCCGAGCAGAATTCAGGGGGTTCTGGGGCCATACGTCAGCTGGATGGATGAGGAAATGGATGGATGAGGAAATGGATGGATGAGGAAGTGGATGGATGAGGAAGTGGATGGATGAGGAAGTGGATGGATGAGGATGGAAGAACGCTGTTAGGAAAAAGATGAAACATGTAAAAAGGCAAAACCTCAAACATAATCTCAAAGCAACAACTGGCGTGATTCTTCACACATACACAATTATACACATGCACACTGACACACACGTGCACTTTCACTAACACACATGCACGCACACATGCACAGGAAGAGCGTTCTGTGAGCTCAGACTGAAATTTGAGTCCAAACGTTTGTCAAACGACTCCGTCGGTCTGAGCTCCCTCAGAGCGGAGGCTCCGCCCCTTTTTGTCCAAGTCTCTGTTTGCTCATATTCATCATCTTCTGTTGAAGAGTTTGCAGAAAGACCTGCTTGTAGAAAGAGAGTCTCCTGACAGATTTACGGTCAGGTGGGCGTGGACGCTGCTTTCTCTAATGTGTCGGCCATAAAACACGATGACAGAGCGCGCTCAGAGGAGGGACGCCCTGAGCGGGAGTCGCTGCACGCCGGAGGCGTGGGAGGTCACACAGGTCACCAATGCAGAGCTCCCGCCAGACAGGTCTGGAGGCCTCCTCAGCAGCACACCCCCATCGGGGGGTCCC
This sequence comes from Oryzias curvinotus, assembly GCA_023969325.1. Taxonomy (NCBI): domain Eukaryota; kingdom Metazoa; phylum Chordata; class Actinopteri; order Beloniformes; family Adrianichthyidae; genus Oryzias; species Oryzias curvinotus. The sequence continues at coordinate 415,517 of CM043717.1, forward strand.
TCAGGGAGGGGGTCTCTCCACATGCCGCCAGTCTGTTTGTGGTGGCATCCTGTTTTGGGAGCGGCAGCTTGTTGGGACGGTTCCCTCCATGCTGCTGCTGCTGTTCCAACACGCTCACCTCCAGAGGTTGACGACTAAACTGTCGTCAGAAGTGGGTCGGCTGTGTGGAGCTCTGCTGCGGTTCTGATCCAGTCAAACGCTGGAAACAGCTGCAGCACTTTCCAATGATGTTTAATTGATGAAGCATCTTTTATTCATCCAGCCGTGGATGTCTGGGGGGGGGGCTGGGCGAGTCAGAGCAGGAAAGAGTCATAAACACATGTTTGGGGGGATCCAGGGATCATGAAGACGCTCACTTTCTGAGCGCTTTTGGAGCCAGACGCAGTTCTTCATGTGACCACTGGGGGGCTGATGTTGGTCTCAGCGTCACAACAGACTCAGATGTTAAACACGGCTGGTTGGAAAATAACAGGAATGGATGCATTTTTAAGCAGTTTTATGTTTTTTTTCTCTCTGAACCGCATGACCCCCCCACCCACCCCATGGTTCAGTCTTGAACCCCGACAGCTTCCTCCTGTTTAGGTAACAGCATTTACCCGTCCAAATACGGGTCAGGTCTCCGTGAAGCTCTCCACCCTGACGCTGTCCACCGCTCGGCCAAACGTTTACAGGAAAAGGCTTTCTGTTTGGTCGCCGTGCCCAAATAAAGTTCTAAACAAATACTTTCATTTGCCTCTTTTGTGTTGCACTCACTAGCCGCGTTTCCATGGGCAAAAGTAATCGGAAAGAAAATGCGTCATGTAAACGCGCCGTTCGGAATACTCTGCCCCGGTCAGACTCGTTCGGATCAAACTTTCTTTCCGATGGAGATAGGTGGGTTATACCGATCCTTTATCCGATCGTGTGTCACTTCTGCTCTGGTTTACGTCATTCATAGACAGTGTTTCTCTGAGAGAAAGCTTTGGAGCGCATACTTGACCAATCAGCTGTTCTGCGGCGGCCCCCTGAAAAGCGCCGCTCCGTTCTCGCCCCGCTGGGTCTCTGCCTCTCTCTCACCCCTCAGGAAGGCGCTGCCGGGGAGGAGGGCTAGGTGCGCACTGAGGTCTGGACCCGGCACCCGAGCTCTGCGTTCGGGCTCCGGTGCCAGTGGGCCGAGTGAACCTCTCTGAGCAGATCAGGCGGATTTATTAATGTGTTTGGGGGGGTGCTTTGTTACGTGTGCGTTTTGTTGTGTTGTTATGTGTGAGAATTCGGACTGTGAGCCGACCTGCCGCTCTGGGTTAGCGGCTGCAGGACTCAGGAGAACCGAGCAGGGCTCGGCCCGTCAGCTCACACATTTGGGTCGGTGTGTGAGCTTCAAAGCAGAAATGTCGCTCAGTCCTTAGAAACTGTCCAAACAATCACGTGGATTTGTGTTTCCAGTTGTGTCCCGACAAAATAAAGGCTGAATAAAGGCTTATTCCCAAACATTTACGTGCAGCCAAGCTAATGTTGTTAGCCCGTGTTTATAGCCTCTCCTAACCCTGGCTTCAAGCTCCCCCTGCACAAAAAAGCACCGACCACACGGATTAAATATAAAACGATGAGCAAATAGACGCTTCATAATATTCATAACATTAATAAAAGCAAGTTTGGAAGATCGTCTCGTATATTACCGAGCTGCTGCATAAATGTATGTGACAGCAAAGGGTTGTTTACAACGGGACACTTCCTTCCGGGAGTTTTTCAACACTACTGCTCATGCCCAAATGATTTATTCTGAACGAAACTGTGACCCATGGGAACGCTTGTTCTAATCGGAAAAAGGTTTTCTGTGCCCATGTGCACGGGTGAATTTTAACCCGACCATTGATCCCATCAAGATATTTTGCCCATGTAAACGCAGCTACTGTATCTGAACAGTGAACTGAGAGACTCCGCCTCCCTGGCGTTCCAAACAGGAAGTACCTGCTGGCTCCAAGAAGAAAAGACTTCTGCAGAGAAAGAAACAGCTGTTATTAGTCAGAAGAACTGCTCTGGTCCTGATACCGACTCGGACCAATCACTGCTGACGACGTCTGGCTCCAACATGGCGGCGTCCGTAAGGCGGTAAAACTGCGACTCAGTTGACTTCCTGTGGTTGGCGCCGGAGGTGATGTGGATGACTCTGGTCTCATGAATGGTCACTGACGTGTCATCAACTGTTGGATGTAGAGTTAGTGTCATGGTTGCCATAGCAACATAAGGCCAGGTGTAGGAACCGCTGGGATCGGGACAGAAGCTCCGGTTCTGTCGTTTACCGCAGATGTTTCATTTCCACACAAACGCTTTGCGTGATGAAGATGTTGCTGTTCTCCACCGGGACGCCCTGACAGGCGCGGCGTTTTGCAGCGGAGCGTCACTTGGTGAAGAGGAGCAAGCGCTTAAGTAGGACACCTTAGAGTGTTTAATGTGGGGGGGGGGCAGGCGATGGAGATCAGATACGAGAACGGCTGCAGGAAGACAGATTCACTCAGCAGAGTCTTCCTCTTCACAGGACTTCTTCATCACGCTGAGACACGGTTATGGGGGGGTGAGGGAAGGGGTGTTTTCCTTCCCCCCCAGCTTTTATCTCCAGACAGAAGCATGCTCCCACAGGAGGGGGGGTCTCTGCTCAGTCTTAGATGGGAGGGGGCAGGATAGGAGTTGGATGTGTACCTAGCAGGCCTTCGTCACCGGCCTGAGGAGAGTCTTCACGTGACATCATGACCCCATGTGTGTGTGCGTGTTTGTGTGTGTGTGGGAGGGGGGGTTACATGGTCATGGGTGGGGTTAGAGCCCCACCCCTAACCTGGAGCGCCCTTTCCTCGTGTGGACTTTCAGGTCAGAGAACAGCTGCATTTCAAAATAAAAGTAGGATTTTACTTTGAAAATGTTTTGAGTTTGTAACTGATGATGATGAAGATAAAGATGCTGCTGACAATGAAGAAGACTCTGCGGTCATGATGATGAAGAAGACTCTGAGGTCACCTCTGACTTGCTGCGTCGTTTCAGGAACCTCCCAGAGTTCTGATGTTCTGCCGCCTTGGTCTTTCAGGACTGGTGCTTGTTGTTGCCGCCCGGTTTTCAGCGGTTTTCAGCTGTTTCAGCGGTTTTCAGCGGTTTTCAGCGGTTTCAGCGTTTTCCATTCAGCGGTTTTTTCTCACAGCGGTTTCACGGTTTTCATCATCAGCGGTTTTCAGCGTTTTGCAGTGGTTTCCATCACAGGCGGTGTTTCATGGTTCAGCGGTTTCAGCGGTTTCAGCGGTTTTTTCAGTGGTTTTCATGGTTTTTTCAGCGTTTTCAGATCAGCGGTTGGCATGGCCAGGCGTTTCAAGGTTTCAGTGGTTTCCATTCAGCGGTTTTCAGCGTTTTCAATCCGGTTTCAGCGTTTTCAGTGGTGTGTCAAGACGGTTTCCAGCGGGTTTCAGTTCAGCGGTTTCAGCGGTTTTCAGCGGTTTTCAGCGGTTTTCAGTGGTTTTCAGCGGTTTTCAGCGGTTTCAGCGGTTTTCAGCGGTTTCAGCGGTTTTTCAGTGGTTTTCAGCGGTTTTCAGCGGTTTCAGCGGTTTTCAGCGGTTTCAGCGGTTTTTCAGTGGTTTTCAGCGGTTTTCAGCGGTTTTCAGCGGTTTCAGCGGTTTTCAGTGGTTTTCAGCGGTTTTCAGCGGTTTTCAGCGGTTTCAGCGGTTTTTCAGCGGTTTCAGTGGTTTTCAGCGATTTTCAGCGGTTTTCATCAGCGTTTTCAAGTTGGTGTTTTCACAGCGGTTTTTCAGCGGTTTCAGCGGTTTGTCCACGTTGTCAGCTGTTTTTCATCATTTCACGGTTTTCATCAGCGTTTTTCATGTTGCAGCGGTTTTCAGCTGTTTTTCAGCGTGTTCAGCGGGTTTTCAGTGGTTTTCATCAGCGTTGTCATCGGTTTTTCAGTGGTTTTTCAGCGGATTTTCAGCGGTTTTCACATCATTCATTCCAGTCACCAGCGGTTTTTCACAGCGGTTGCAATCATCAGCTGTTTTCAAGCGGGTTTCCAATCAGTCTATTTTCAGCTTTTTCATCTGTTTCAGGCGGTTTTCAGCGGTTTTCAGCGGTTTCAGTGGTTTTTCAGTCAGTCAGCGTTTTCAGCGGTTTTTCAATCAGCGGTTTAATCGGTTTGCGTGTTTTCAGTGTTTTGTCCAATTCAGCAGTTGTCACAGCGGTTTGAAGGCGGTTTTCAGCGTTTCCAGAGCTGTTTTCACCGTTTTCAGTGGTTTTTCAAGCTGTTTGTCCAGTGGTTTTTCAGCGGTT